>CM035227.1:99023122-99253557 GCA_020226215.1 Sindora glabra | reverse complement strand
TTTGAAATTTTTTGTTGATATTGTTATTTGAAGATGAATCAGTAATATGTTTTTATTTGACAGTTAAGTTGTTAATGAAATCTAATTTATCTATTTATTTTAAATTTTTTATCGATATTACTATTCAGAAAAACCCACTTAGTGGGATAAGACTTTGTTATTATTGTTGTTATATTACTATTTATAAAAAATGTAGATAGATACAAAAATAATAACTGAAAAAATATTTAATTTTTTTTGTTAATGTTATTGTTTGAAGACGAAATAGTAACATACTTTTATTTAGCTGTTAAGTTATCAACGATATCTAATTTATTCATTTATTTTGAATTTTGGATCGATGTTGCTATCTAGAGACTAAATAACAACATACTCTTTTTTGAAAGTTTAATTGTTAATGAGATTTGATTTATCTTTTTATTTTGAGTTTTTTTATTGATATTACTGTTTGAAGAACTGTCTAGAGACCAAATAGTAATATATTTTTCTTTGACAATTTGATTGTTTATGAGACTTGATATTTCATATTATTTGAAATTTTTAATCAATGTTACTATTTGGTATCTCCAAACAATATCAAATAGTAACATATTTTTCTTTAATAGTTTAGTTGTTAATGAGACTTGGTTTATTATTTTATTTTAGGTTTTTGGTCATGTTATTAGTTGGAGATCAAATAGTAATATGTTATTATTTGGTATGCATATAATATATTATTCTTTGGTAGTTTTGTTATTAATGAGAATATATTTATCTAATTATTTTAATTTTTTAATTAATATTACTATTTGGAAATAAAATAAAAATATGTTATTCTTTGATAATTTGATTGTTAATGAGACTTGATTTATTCATTTATATTAGGTTTTTGATTGATCTTACAATCCGAATACAAACAGTAACCTGTTACTGTTTGGTTTGTAAACAATAACATATCTTTTTTTGGCAGTTTTGTTGTTAGCAAAACTTGATTTATCTATTTATTTTAAAATTTTAGTTTATATTACTATTTGAAGACGAAAAAGTAACATGCTATTTTTTAGCATTTTTGTTATTAATAATATTTAATTTATCTATTTATCTTAAATTTTTAATTGATGTTACTATTCATACCAAACAGTACCAAACAATATGTTACTGTTTGATTTGTAAATAGTAATATGTTATTTTTTGATAGTTTTATTATTAATAAAGTTGTTATGACATTGATGGATATCAAAAGCATTGAGGAGCAAAGTTTGATGTGGGATTTAAATGAATTTGAACTGAGAAAAATAAGTCAAAGTTAATGAAATAACAAAAAAATAAAGAAAAATTAAGAAAAGTTATTGAAAAATATCTTTTTTCACCAGTCAGGGCAGGTAAAAACACCTTTGGCATTTCATATACACATAGATTTTGAAAAGTTATATGAAATTGATGTATAATTTACCTTAATTAGATGATCGAGTACAAAGTTATGATCATTTAAAATTTTAAATTCAATCTACATGTTTCTGATTAAGTGAACTTTATCGAAATTAAATTTTCTTATTTTCTGTCGGAAGATCATGAGAAGACGAATGAAAATAATAGTCATATGTAAAAATTGGTTAACTAATTATGGAGTTATGCTCTTTTGATGTTCAAAGTTTGAATTCAATTTATATATTTTTTATCAAGTCGACTCTATTGAAATTAATTTTTCTTAGTTTTTGTTGAATGATCATGAGAAAAAAAATAAAAATGAGTAGTCATATATAAAATTGGTTAATTAAATATGAAATTATTCCTTTCCGAAATTTCTAATTCATAATCGTATTCTTATGATTAAAAAAAATAATATTTTAATAATATAATAATAATTCATAAAATTAACAGTTCTTTAAAATAAAGATTAACGTTAATATCTCTTTAAAAAGAAATTAGAAAGTCACATTATAATATAATTTATCTTATAATAAATTGAATTTAATTAATTAATTTAACGAGTAATTTAATTTGAATTTTACTTTCTCGTCCTTTTTCGGCGAAAACAAAATTATTTAGTCCCAACGCCTTGGCCATTCCAATTCCTTTCCAGATATTATATGCAAAGAGACAGCCCCACTTTCGTCCGCTTTCCCATTATCCTCTCTTTCCTAGAGAACACTCAAATAATTATTTATTCGTATTTATATTTTACAATAATTAGTATATTCATCCCAGAAAATCGTGCAGACGAAAGCCACCAAGAGAAAAGAGAAAGCGACTTTCAGTTTAAGAACCAGAACAAGATTTTCTCTTCCATTTCTCTTTGGTCAGAGAAAATCCGACTTCCACAAACGGGATCCAATGACCACACAAGGGCAGGGAGGGATGGACCATGCGGTGCTTGATGATATAATCCGGCGGCTCACTGAAGTACGATTAGCCCGACCCGGAAAGCAGGTTCAGCTCTCTGAGTCGGAGATCAAGCAGCTTTGTGTTGCTTCCAGAGATATTTTTATCCAGCAGCCAAATTTGCTTGAACTTGAAGCACCCATTAAGATTTGCGGTACTTTGCATGCATATACTCGATGACCCAGTTGTTATATATATTTTTCCTTGAGTTTTAGTTTCTGGGTTTTATAAAAGTTCTGTTTTTGGTTTAGTGCGTGCTGCTAGGGTTTGTGAGGAATTTTTCTTAATGGTACACAGTCTGTTAATTCGGCTTGTTTTAAAAGTTTAAATTTGATGCATAAAAGTTTAAGAGTTAAGGATTGGACACATGTTTGCTGGAAAATGGACTGATGCTGTGTTAAATGGGATGCTGTTAGAGAGTTTAATAATTGATTGGTTGGGATGTTGGGTCTGCTTGTTAGGAGTGAAAATGGGAAGATTAGAGGGAGAGGCAAGAAAGTTGTCAGATATATCAAAGCGTCAGAATGTATGAATATAATGCCGATTGTCACCTCTACCCAGCACAATACTACTCTCAATGGAGCAATCGTAATTTATAGTCTGTCAGTTGTCCATTAATCCATTTATTGTTGGAGAAATTTCTATTGCCACAGTATACTGAAAGTACTACATTAAATTTCTAGTGCCACAGTAGTATTGAAATTCCCAGTACAACACTGCTAAGGTCTCTTGTATTTTGACAAATAGCAAACTTAGGCTCTGCATGTTTTTTTCATGAGAAAATCTTATTTGTTTGTACATAAGGACTGACATGTCAAATGTATATCCTGATAAGAAAAAATTATGATACCTAATGTCATAGGAGTGGGGGGAACCAACTCCCTTTGAGATAGAGAATCTTGTTTTCGGTCCCACTTTCCATGTTTAACATTAGACAGATAGAACATTTTCCACTATTTTTCATATTTTATAATATATTTTTATAGAAGATGTTTTCCGTCCAAACAAACAGACCCTTAAACTCTCTTGAATTTTTGTAACCAGGTCAACCATAACGTTTCAATTTTGAAGCCTGATTTGTTGAATCTACATATTGAGTCCCTCCTCTTGTATGGAACTTTTTTATTTTTATGTTGTTTGGTTTGTGTAATCTTCTTACATGCAATGAGAAATTCTGGTTCGCATTGCACACAAAACATATGTGTACTGCTAGTGTATAAATGCAGCTTTATTTTTCCTTCCAAGGCTTTTAATTTAATTTCCAAGTGATATATATCTCTAATACATGTCACTTTCAGGACCAAATGTGGAGATCCTGTCCTACTTTGCCCCTTTGGCAATTTAGCTCCTTGTAGTTTCAATTATAGCAATTGAAAGGTTAAGCTTTTCTATGTTTCAAATGGCCCGTTTAGCCCCCCTACATATAACTCACTGTTACCTTGCAATAAAAGTCAGACATTCTCATACACCTGCATCTCATGTTGTAAAGTGGTGGCATTCGTAAGCTTATCGGGTGTCGTTATTTCTTGGACTCCTATTTTATTCTTTTCTGGTGTAGTTGATTTCTATATTTACTTTTCAGGTGACATTCATGGGCAATACAGTGATTTATTAAGGCTCTTTGAATATGGAGGTTTCCCTCCTACTGCCAACTATCTCTTTTTAGGTGACTATGTGGATCGTGGGAAGCAGAGCTTAGAAACAATATGCCTTCTGCTTGCCTATAAAATCAAGTATCCAGAGAATTTTTTTCTTTTGAGAGGAAATCATGAATGTGCTTCTATTAATAGGATATATGGATTTTATGATGAATGTAAGCGGCGGTTTAACGTGAGGCTTTGGAAATCCTTTACAGACTGTTTTAACTGTCTTCCTGTGGCCGCCCTTATAGATGAAAAAATATTGTGCATGCATGGTGGTCTGTCCCCGGACCTCACAAATTTGGACCAAATTAGAAATCTTACTCGTCCAACTGCTGTTCCAGACACTGGCTTGCTTTGTGATCTGCTTTGGTCAGATCCGGGTAGAGATGTGAAGGGATGGGGTATGAATGATAGAGGAGTCTCATACACCTTTGGCCCTGATAAGGTGGCTGAATTTTTGAAGATGCATGACTTGGACCTTATCTGTCGTGCTCATCAGGTCATTCACTGGTTTCCCTTCCCTGTAACACCTCCCCACTTTCTTGATTGAAAGAATTTATTCTTGAAACTGACCTAATAATTTTGGTACAGGTTGTTGAGGATGGATATGAATTTTTTGCCGACAGACAACTTGTTACTATATTTTCAGCTCCAAACTACTGTGGTGAATTTGACAATGCTGGTGCCATGATGAGCGTTGATGAAAATTTGATGTGCTCTTTCCAGATTCTCAAGCCTGCTGAGAAGAAAGCGAAGTTTGTCATGTCAAACAAAATGTGATCATTGATGGATTGCTGTTTCGTAACTGGCTAAGGTCTGATTTTTAGTGCTTTGGGTTTTGTATTAGATTTAAGTGTGTTATACTGTTAATCAACCTCACATCCCCAACTTGTACACAATCGTTTATATGTAGTTCTTGCATATCTTTCATGTTGCCGAGGAGGAAATGGTTTTCAAAATGTTTATTACTCTTGTTAAAAAAATTATCAATTTTATTATTTATTGCTTTGACTAAGTTTGTATAATCAATTACCCATTTGGAATTTTTTTTGGTTAATTCTGAGGCCTGTAATGAGCATAAAACCATTAAATCTTCCAAATTCTCTTTTCTAGCTGCCTTAGTTTTGCTTCATAAGTATATTCCTGCTGTCTTTCTCCTGTCAACTATTGTTGTTTCTACCTTATCAATGTCAAAAACTTTCACTCAACAAGTTTTTCATTGGCTTAAGTGTTCTAAATAGATGAGTCATTCTTTGCTTGTAAATAACACAACAAATGGGGAAACTTATGTGGGTTTAGTTATAGTGTGGTGGGTTTCATGAAGCAAAGATATTGAATTTGTGTAGATGTTCAGACTTCTATAAAACGTGTAGAATTTCTGGCAGCAGAATTGGAAGTAAGGCCTGTTCATTCATGAACTTTCTAATTGCCAGTATCAATTATTAGGGCTTTGAGGGTGAGAACTGGACTTTGTAGATGCAGTTGAAGTTCTTAATTCCAACCTAATGGAGAGACAAGTGCCTCATTTTCCTAGCAACGATTCTTCCATTCATTAACAGCTTTTTTGAATTGTTGCAAGGTCAACAGCAGAATAGTATTCTTCCCTGTAGTGTTTGTCAGCCATATAAATCATGCTTGTATTTTTGTTTTAAATAGATGAAATTCATCCAAAGCTAGTATTTCATAGAAGCTGGGAGGCCATGTTTAGTGCAAAGCACAAACTATGATGTTTCTTCTTTTTCAAGTTATCTTTTGATTTTTAAATCAGTTTTCTTTGTTCAGTTTCTACTTTCTGTAGCTATGAGTTGAGTACGATAGGTGCTAGATAGTTACTGGCTAAAGTGCGTAAATTTGTGTGGGTAAATGTCTATATGACTTAAGAGGCCAAATTTTCCTATATTTTTGAAATTGTTGTCACTATCCTTGTCAACTGAAGTTGTTGTTCTTTTTCTCGGTTTTTTTTTTCTTTTCTTCTTTTGAAGAATTATTCATTTAGAAATAATTGGGGATTATCAAACAATTTTTTTTTAAGGGTGTCTCATCAATTCTTAGACAGGATTGCTAGTTCAATGCTGCTTTGATTCATCACGTTGTGTTGCTAGGAATCATGATGACATTTAGCATTGTTTCATAGTCAATAGATTTTTGAAATAATGCACGCCAAGATAATTCTGTACAAATTAGTTACAGTTTGAAGCTGCTTCATTCTGATATACGTGAGAATGTGCTCTGAAATGATCTTTTGTTTTTATTCCTTTTTTATTATATGTTTTAGGCTTTTAACTTTTTCAGCATTAATATAAATCAATTACGAAGTCAAACTCAAAACTGAAGACGTTCATCACAAATACTGTGTAATAAAGATTTTGTATTGCTTTCTTATTTATGCATAGGGCTGTGTGGGATACTGATTTTCTTTTCTTCATTTTACATTTTCTCTGGTCTGACAAGTGGCAGAGTGGGGTATCCCCCATTCAGCTTCTCATTTCATATTTGCCGTTGACAAGCCTCGTTTGCTTGCATATAATACCATGGCAGTAGATGAGGAAAACAATTTACTCTTTAAAATAGAAAATGTTATTTTCTATTATTTTCTTTATATTTAATATTGAACAAATAGAATATTTTCTACCATATATTTTTATTGAAGATGTTTTCTATCAAAACAAATGGACCTTGAACCTAAAAATTGAAGCTTATTTTTCCTTATCCTGGATAGCATTGATACAATCTCTGATTTTGGTTGATTTCTATAGATGTTTATTCCGTATTTATTTTTGTTCTTTGACCCTTGTTCTGTTCATCTGTCCAGGTGCAGATAGCTTCCCCTTCTTACCAGGGTAATCTCATATTGCAATGAAAATTGCCAGCTCTTAGTTCTATGCATTTTCTGGAGATAAAGAGCCACTTTCTGCTACAATCTATCGGCCGGTTGGCAAAGGACTGCTCTGCAAGGATGGCTATGATCAAAGTTCTTTTGTTTTTTTGTTTTAATTTTCATTTTAATTCTTCTCTCCTTCCATACTATGGTACTGTGTGTAAATATATTTGATCTAGATGTGCGATGGAAATTACGTCCCTGACTCTAAATGGGTCTCCGTGAAGTGTTGATATGGCTTCAGCTAGTACTGCTGGACCACTTTGTGCTGATGATCAATTTTATTGAGACTAGAAAGATGTCATTGTAGGATATTCATCTTTGATTGTTTGTGGTGTGAATTTGGATCCTCTCCATTTCCTAAGTAGGATGGCAAAAATATTTAAACTTGAGGGGTTTTAGTTAAATTGATGGATATTTATTCAATGAGTCTCATTCAAATTAAATTCATTTTTTATTTGGATTTGTGTTTATCCATTAAATATCTAATGGGTTATAAGTGTTTTTTGAATATTATTTTAGATCCATTATAATAGTAATATATGTAAAATATGAGTTTATCAACTGTAAATATTTAATTGGTCTTAAATATTTTTTGGATATCACATTAGATTTATTTAAATAATATATTTTTAATTAATTCGTTATTATATAAAAGAATATTGTGATAGTTTTTTTTCAAATTAAATTAATTTAGTCTTGATTTTACTGTGTTTTGGCATCATCAATCTCATTCTGCAAATTCGGTTGAGAGAGAGAAGATGCTGTCAATAGGCGGTATCCGCCAAGAGAAACAGAGGAAGTTTTCATTATTGTCCCTGGAGCGCCTGCCGGAGATCTTCCAAGGTCAGAAATCTCCCGTTTCTTCCTTTATTGTCCCTCTGTTTGTTTAATTCATTAGCTTGTGCATTAAGGACGCCCCGCCACATTGTCTTTGATCATGCTTTCCGTACAGCATAAAAAGCATGTAGAATTTGTGTCTTTGTGGATTACATATGCTTCCTGATTGCTGTGGTGGAGTCATGAAGGATCTGAGGTTGCTATTTCAAAGAGAGAGGTGAACTATGAAAAAACTACATGGAAGTACTAAAAAATGAGAATTTAATTTATTTAGAATTTAATTTATATGTTAAATTGTTAATCGAATTCTTTTTTTTTTTTGGGGTTGATTCCCATAGGGGGAAAGAGAGATTCAATTTTTTTCCAAAAGGATTGACAAAATTGCAATTCTTACACATGTGAATACATAGACTTCAATTTTTCAGGAGTATTTCATAAAAATATAAGTTAATAAATAATTATTTATGAGTTAATTTAATACAATTTTTATTTGATAAGGTCAATAATGATATAATTTATATTTATTTTAAAATTTAAAATTAATATTGATAGTGTAGATAAGTTCAAATAAAAATAGATGTGAATGAAAAAAATAAATATAATTATTTATAGTTATTAGATATAATTATTATCAATATAAAAAATAAATTTTCATTAATTTGTATAATTATTAAGTATTACAATTATTATAATTTATACAGTTAAAAAATTATAATTAAAATATACAGATATACATATATGTAAATATATATATTATTCCTCTTTTTTAAATTTTCTATAAAAATCTTATACTTTATGAAAAATTTAATGTAAAATATTAAAATTAATAATCAAATTAAAAAATTCGGAAATCTAAGAGATAAGATATTCAATCCTATTAAGCTTATATATTTTAAAATTAATTTAAAAATATAATAATAATTTTTTAGGTCTAATTAAGTGCTATCAATTTTTTTTTTTTGTGTGTTTTGAATCCAAAATGAGTTTGAGATGAACCTTTGGTGAGTTCGGTTTCTATTTTGTTTGAATTAAGTTTACCTAAATCTGATCTATTGTCATCCTTGTGTAAATCATAGGAAATGGATGAAGTAAATTTTGAAGAGATATAGATATGATTTATTTTTGTTTGAAACCATGAATTCTAGTTAAAAGATAGCAAGTTTCAAAATAAAAATTATATTCTTAGTTCTTCGAAATTGATAATAAATTAATAGAAGGGAATAAAGAAGATCTAGATCTTTGTGATATTGATAATCGGACAAACTACATTCACCTTTTTTAAAATTTGACTTAAATATATACACATTTCTTTTATTTTTTAGAAATATATACCTACTCCACTTATTTCTGGAGCATGAAAGGTGGATGTATATGAAAAGGGGTCGGTATGTATTTATGAAAATAAAGAAAATGGAAATTCAATTATGCTAAACCTTTGCAGTGTGTTTGGATGTGGTATTTCAAAGAGTAAAATTATTTTAACTTAGCATTTATATTCCCAGTCAATTAAATAAATGTTTTGTTTGAATAATTAAAGTAGGAATTTTGAAAATACCTGGCATTTTAACTGAGTATTTCAATAACATAGCACTGAGAATTTATAATTTCGCCTAATTAAGTAGAATGTGAAATTTTTATCTGTTTCCACTTCAAGGCACATTCGCCCTTTTTCTTCCTGGAACATAGCCGCTTGTTTTTTTGGTAAATATAATATTATTTATTTTTCTCTTCCTTTAATTTTAGTTTTTTAGTAAATATTATATTATTCTCTATCTTCTTCTTTTTAATTCTCGACACATACCCCTTAATTGTAAATATATATTATTTTAATTTTTTGATAATTTCTTAATTTTTTAAAGCATTTATTTTTAATTAGATATAAAATATAATAATTTAAAATCAGTTTTCAATGAAAAAGTCAATTAAAATATTTTAGTATTTAATGACAAATCAATATAAATATATAATAATATTTCTTATTACTATATCACGACATAAAAAATTATGAATTTACTTGTAATAAATTTTGTTTTTCTTTTCACAGTTGTGAAATACAAAAAAATTTAAAATTTCATCGTTACAGGCCAACATATTATTCTTCAAATAAAAAGAATTAAAATAAAATCATTTCAAATTCCTTGAATTTAAGAAATATTTCATCCAAATACAACCTTAAAGAATTGTGTATAATTTGGGATCAGAATCCTTATGTTGGTCATCATAGCCAAAGTTGATAATAGCCTTCTAACAACACTCAAACAGTGCAAACTAAAATTATTACAGAAGCAACAACTCTCAATGAGAGCATTAAATTTCTTCCATCCTTTTTCTCATTTTCTTCCTCAGATGAGTTGAGTCAGTTTACAAGTAGCTAATAATTCAATTTGGATTTTAATTTGATAAATCGAATTCATAAGGTAAATAATATATAAGTTGAATGATCCGATTCATGTTTTAAACGATTTAAGTGCTTGAACTTATCAAAGTTTAATTTATTTGTATCAAGAACTAATTTAATATACAAATATATATATATTTGTGTGTGTGTTTAAACGTACATATTATAAAAAAATATTGAAGAAAGTTTATTCTAAAATCTAAAATAATATATCTTTTTATTTTTATTTTTATTACTAATATATTATTTCAATATTTTTATGAGTATTTTAAATATTATTTTAAATAAAATAAAAAATTAGATTAGCAATGTTTGAGAATTTTTTATTTGTGAATTTATTGCAAGAGTGAAAATAAAAAACCAACAATTTAATAAGTAATTTATTAATTTTATGTTTATAAGTTAAATAATTAAGTAAATAAATTTTATTTCAATTTTTATATTTTGAATAATTTATTAATTTTTATAAGTTAAATAATTAGATAGAGTTCAATTTTTGTTTAGGATTTTTTATTAGGAATTCTAAATAAGAATTATGATTGTTTGTAGATAAATTAATAAAATTATGAGCATCAATAAAAGAATTAAAAAATCCATATTAATTCTTCCTTTAGGACATTGAAGAATCACTTTATATTTTAAGATAAATTATTATTTATATTATATTAAACATACTTATATATAATTAATAGTACAATAATACTAAATTTAACCGTTTATATTTTTTTTATTTTTTATCATTAAGTATTTTAAATTATTAATAAAATTCTTTATTATTATAATTGATTTAAATTAATAAGTTAAGTCAAGATACTAGTAAGTTCAACTGAAAAAATTAGTTCGAGTTGAACTTGCATTGAATTATGCGTTAAGCTGAATGCAACTTAACTTAATGCAACTTAGTGCTAGGTGCAATATTACTAACAAAAAATGCAAATTTTGCACCAAATTCAACCTTTATATTCCTGCACTTTCTTGATGTTTTTCTTTCTATCCAAACACATTTTCAAGTTGATCACATCTTCGTAATTATTTCAACACTGACTTTGTGCTAATAATTAGGGTAAAAATTCCCGCACCAAATTATCGGCCGAGCCAACTGTACGCCGTGGGAAATAACCTCTTAGAGTTGAGGTGCTCTGCTTGAGTTAGGAAAGGAGTACTGAGCCAGCTTTGAGGTGGCTAAAGCCACCTCAAAAATGCACGGGAAAGTAATTTTTTTGCATTCTCAAGGACGAAAAGTGGGATTTGACTTTCAGTCGCCTAAAATTTTCGTGGGAAATTTGCTTTTTCCAAAGACACAAATCTAATTTTTTTATTTTGGGGTGGCCCAAAAAGCTGCCTCAAATAGTATTTTTTTAATACCCCACCTAACACATATGCTACTCGAAAAGGAAAGATAACATTTTGGGTCGATAAGAGCCGCTCCAAATCACCGAGTATAATTTAAGTTAAGGTCAGATTCCCTTCTTACTTGAGAGTTCATTTTTGTACTATCTAATTTCTTTTTTTTCCTTAATTCTTTTTTACCATCTCAAACTTTTTCCACCATTCTCTAAGCAACCTCTTTGCCAACTTCTACATCTTATAGACAACGTATATTCACTTCTTAGTAGTAAGTTTATATTTATATTTTTTAATTTTTTTTCTAATTTTGTTCATCAACTGGAAGTTTATTTGTTAGATTTGTTTTGCAAATTAATAAAAACCTCTAATAATTGTTGAAAATAAGATTTTGATGATGTTTTTACTATTATTATATTTCAATTTTTTTAAATTAGTTCTGATTTTGAATAATAGTATTGTAAAAATATGTGAATTTTTTTTATACATTAGATTTATGAATTATAAAATAAAGTTAATGCTTGAACGTATAATTGTAGTTGATTTTGTGTAGTATTTATTTGATAAGAAATAGTTATAAATTAACATGTGCATATAAATTAGATAAAAAATGAAAGTTATACATTCACTCTAAATAAATGCTCTTGGAGTAAGTTTTGATAAGCTTCTCATGGTTTGATGAAGGAAAATTAGCAAATATAGTATATCACATTGTCATGTTATTTAAAATTTTTGAATTTTTTGTAAATAAAAAATTTAATTGTTTCTATTTCTTTAATAATACTAGTATAGGGAAAATTTTTAATTATTAATAATAGGATGAATTTCATCTTGATGTTGAATAACAAATTATTAAAAAAAATTAAAATTTAATTTATGATCAAAGTCAAAAAATTTGACATTATCAATTAATAAGATAATATATCATTAAACAATATATAACAAAATGAATTGAAGAAAATATTTGTGAGTTAGCATGTCACCTTTAATCGAAGACATAAATTTTATAGAAGACAAATTGATAGACTAGATTTCATATTATATGACATATAATAGATATGGCATTTGTATAACAAAATTCTCCTTAATTAATTAATTAATTATGAATAATTTATTACATAGTTATATTTTCTTATTGTTGAATTTGCATGACATTTGTACATTTGAGAAATAGCCTAGGATTAATTATGTGAATAAATTTAATAAAATAAAAGTTTGTTAATTATATGAAATGCAAAATTTGTGTAATTAATTGGTTAATATAAATGTATTGTAGATTTATATTTTTCTTTGTGATTGAAATTTTTGAATGTTTAAACATTGGATTTATGTTTGTTGTTCACTATATTAATTTGAATTTATGTGATATATTGTAAATTTTGATTTACTTGACAAATGAATATTTTAGAGAATAAGAAATGGATGTATAATGGATTGACTTCTAGTAAAAAATGATATACCTATAAATTTTATTAGGAGTTAAGCATTTTATTGTATTTTGTTATCAACAAAAAATCTTTATTAGAGAGAGTGTAATTAGGTGCCCTTATTTAAAGTGTCAAAATAGAAAATATGTGATTCCACATGATGTGAGAATGCATCATTATACAAAAGGATTTATACTTGGATATTGGTGTTGGTATTGTCACGGTGAGGAACTATCTTCACAACATGAAGATAATAACACATGGACTTTTATTAATAAGAACAACCTCAATGAAGTCAACTATATTAAGAATATGATTTTCAATGTTATTGGGCCTAGATTAAAAAATGAATATAACTATAAGTTGGAATAATCCCCTAATCCTAATGCATAAAAGTTTTATGAATTGCTAAATTCTACTTAACATCTATTATGGGTTGGTTGTAATAGCCACATAAAATTATCCGTTGCTATGAGGATAATAAGTATCAAATTTAATTTTAACATACCTGAAGGTTGTTTCAATGAAATAATGAAGTTGTTAAAAGAAACTAACCTAATTGAAAATTTTGTACTAAAAAAACCCATATCAGATCAAAAAGGTAGTTTCCAAAATGAATATAACTATAAGTTGGAATAACCCCTAATCTTAATGCACAAAAGTTTTATGAAATGCTAAATTCTGCTTAATATTTATTATGGATTAGTTGTAATAGCCATATAAAATTATCCATTGCTATGAGGATAATAAGCATCAAATTTAATTATAACATACCTGAAGGTTATTTCAATGAAATGATGAAGTTGTTAAAAGAAACTAACCTAGTTGGAAATTTTGCACTAAAAAAACCCATGTCAGACTAAAAAGGTAGTTTCAAAATGTGGTCTTGGACACAAGAAGATATATTGTTATGATAATGGGCGTATGTTGTATTATAAAGATAATGAAGATAAGAGACATTGTAAATTTTATGAGACATCTTAATACACTAAATCACAAGTTAGAAAAGGAAGATATAAAGAAGTGCCTTTGAAAAGAATGTATTTCTTGCCATTGATACCTAGGTTTCAAAGATTATATAATTTTAAAAAATTAAATGAACATATGAGGTGGCATTATGAGAATCAATAGGAGGAAGGTGTTCTTTATCACCTATCTGATGGAGAAGCATTGAAATATTTTGATACAATATACTTTGATTTTTCTCTTGAAACTTAAAATGTTTGCCTTGAATTATATTCTAATAGGTTCAATCTATTCACCTAATCTGCTGCCTCATATTCTTGTTAGCTAGTTATTATCACACCACACAATCTACCACCTGAAATATGTATGATTCAACCTTATATGTTTTTAACCTTAATCATTCCCAAGCCATATAATCATAAAAGTAGAATAGATATGCATTTGTAACCATTGATTGATAATTTACAAATCTTATGGAATAATGGTGCCCTTGCATATAATATTTCTAAAAAATAAAATTTCTTATTAAGGGCAGCATTGATGTGGACAATTAATAATTTTTCAGCATATGGTATGTTGTTTGGATGGTCCATTGTTGAAAAATTAGCATGTCCAATATGTATGGAAAACATAAGAGCATTTATTTTGAAAAATAGAGGGAAACAATCTTGGTTTGATTGCCACAGATGCTTCTTGAAAAATAATCACATATATAAGAGGAATAAGGATGCATTCTTAAAAAATAGAGTTGAAAAAAGTCCACCCCTCGTAGGTTGATAGGTGCTGAAGTTTGGGAAAGGATGTGGATAATTCCAAAGGTCATGGACAGTTGGCTCATCAAATTGCTTGGGTATGGGAAATACCACAATTGGACAAAATGAAGTATATTTTGGGAATTACCATATTGAAAAATAAACTTAATTTGACATAATTTAGATGTTATGCACATTTAGAAAAATATTTTTGATAATCTTTTCAACACTATTATGGATATTAAAGGTAAAAGTAAAGATAATACAAAAGACAAGGATAGATTTGAAAGAATATTACAGGTGAAGGGATTTAAAACTTATGGATGCCAGCAATAGTAAGGTCTATAAACTAAAAGCAATGGTTACTTTCACTAAGGAGTAGAAGAAAACAATATGTGAATAGGCAAAAGGTTAAAAATATTAGATGATTATGTTGCTAAGTTAGACAGGCACATTAATATCTCTGTAGGTAAACTATTCGGCATGGAAAATTATAATTGTCATGTATTTATGGAACATTTTTTTCTTACAGTGTTCAGTGACTTACCTGACTTATGCTTTATGACATTGTGGGAAAGTGAGCTTATCAAAACGGAATATAACATCTTATTAATATTGTGCAAACTAGAATGGATTTTTCTACCTGAATTTTTTTATTGCATAGAATATTTTCTTATTCACTCACCATATGAGACAAGAGTTAGCGACCCTGTACAATATAGGTGGATGTATCCTTTTAAAAGATAATATATTATCCTAGGTCATTGGTTCGCTTTTCCTACATTAATGATATACATGATCATCAAGGTCACTAATCAATGCTTTACTGTGTGTTCCTCAATAAACTTAAAAAGAATGTAGGAAATAAAGCACATATGAAAGGAAGTATATGTGAAGTATATTTGATTGAATAAATAGCACAATTTTATCAATATTATTTTCCATCAGATGTCTTAACTCAAAGTACTTGATTGGGTTGAAACATGGATTGGTAGGAGAACCTAGTGTGCGAATCCTATCAATTTTCAACTAAATTAGTTGACCATCTGGAAAGTGTGTTCATTGATTTTTGACAGATTAGGAACTGTCTATAGTAACATTATATGTTTTGTTGAATTGTGATAAAGTCCAACCATACTTAAAGTAAGAGTATGAGTTAAAAAAGCTAATAATTATATCGTATTGATTGGTTTAGTTACCTATCTTATGGCAGTTCATATAGTTTATTCATTAATCAAGTGCAACAAGCCTTGTCAGATATCATAAATCAAGATGTTAAGAAAATAATTGAAGATAAATTTACCATTTGGTTTCAAAATTATGTGTTTTTCTATGTTTCTTGTATTTTAGCTTAAGTTTCTTGACCATAAAATGAATTGATAGTGTTTTGCATTTTACAAGTGCACAACTCTAGTGTTGCAGAATATAGTGTTCATTTACGAGATCATATGTGGGGTCAATTACAAGAAATGAAAATATGGCCAGTGTATTTTGTGAATAGGTACAAGTTCCACACTAAGTCACGGAGCGAAGGAAAAAAACTACCAACTGTGGGGTTTTTATGAAAGGTATAAGGAATATAAACTCTAATGAGAATGACTTTTATGGCATCCTTAATGAGATCATTGAGTTAAAGTATCTTGGTCAAAATGATAAAAAATTAGTTCTTTTTTATTATGGTTGGTTCAATCCTGTAACTAACTGTGGTATAAAAGTGCATCCATTATATAGGATAGTTGAGATAAAATATATTAGAAGAAACACTAAGTATGATCCTTTTATTTTTACTTAACAAGTTATTCATGTTTATTATGCACTATATCCCACACTAGTAAAGGATAAGTCGGATTGTGGGTTATCATTAAGACAAAATCAAAGATGTTTAGTTGATCATAGCCATCAGTTAAAGGTTGTGTATCAAGATGAAGAAATGTGTTTTATGAACTAAGTTGTTGATGATGGCCAAATTTTCCTTTGCAAGCATTGTACCCCATTATATTCACTTTCCCTATCTTAATTTGCTCCCATTCACACTAAAGTACTACATTCATCTTCGTTATCTTCCCACTTGAACAAGAGCATTGTAGGGCATAGCTAAATGTGTGTGTTCTTCATCTTGTTAGGTATCTTTGTTTGCTTCTTGTAAGATAATTTTAACTTCAATAAATGTAAAAATTATTACTTTTTGCAAATTTGTAATACACTATTTTTATATAACCTCTCTGTTGCTCCCTATTTCAATTTCTTATTCTTTAGCACTTTGTAATTGAAGACAATAACTCTATAGCTAATTGCAAACATTTTGGATAATTAGTTATCAAATCTAGGAATTTAACCATAAGTGTTGTTTATTTTACAACTGAGGTAATTTTCCAAATTTTTTGTTTATTTATTAATGTTATAATGGTAAATGAATAACTTTTATGGAATTACCTAAGGTTTCTCTGTATTCCTCATTGTTAAATCAAAATAAGACTTAGGTTTACTTTGGGTTATTTGATTTGGTTCTGGTTGCTCAATTTGAGACGTTGAACATGGGATTTGTGTGCTTTGCCATTTGAAGGTTGAATTTGCTCATATTGCGATAATTTATTATTGGTTTTGCTTTCATGATTCTATCATTCATGATAATTGTTCTGCAATTTCATTACATTAGGTAATTCAATGAAGATAGAAATAGTCAATATTGATAATGGACTTCTTCTATAATGAAAGTTTCAAAAAAAGCCTCTGGATGAGTGGAACCATTTCCAAAAAAAAAAAAAAACCTCTTTTCAAGATTTTTGTTTCCCATTTTTGAATTATTATTATTTTATTAGTTTTTCTTTATTTTTTTTATGCTTTGCATTTGCTTTTGATTTGCATAACTGTAATCCAATTTAAAGATTTTACTTTAAATTTTTATTTGTTTCTATATTTTTTACTATTTTTTTGAATTACATTAGCATGAACTTTGAAATATATGTTATGTGTTTGATTAATAGTTTTAAAAAAGGTTATTTTGTTATACTTACTATTGAATTTCAAGTTATTTTTGTTGGTCCCTAACTTAAGTTAGTGCCTTGGCTCCTACTATATTGTTTTCCTATAACCTATAAAATTATCTATCAAGGATAATGGACTCAATGCCATACTTATCATAGCTTTATGGAATTTTTTGTTAAATTGCTAAATTGTTGGTCTTTTATGTTATTTATGTTTTTTCTTGTGTTTATGTGATTTTTAAGTTCGATCTTTATTTTATATAAATATCAAGTCTTGAAAAGTCCTTTCTTTCTCTCTATATTGGCAAGGCAATTAAAGAGAATTCTAAATAATGCAAATTGACAATTTCTTTATAAAAGCTTTTTTTATTTGTTCCTAACATGTTAAATTGTGTCTAAGCTTAATTTTAATTCTATTTTCTTTATGAATATTTCATAAAATGTGTTCAATCCTTGTTAGTAGCCAATATCATTTAACATCCACTCTCAATTTCTAAGCAACCTTTTCTTGACATATATTAGTACTTAATGTCATTCAACATCAGCTTCAGCAATTTGTTTGAAAATTTAGTATCTTATGATCACATGAGTTTTAGCAATCTATTTGAAATTTTAGTATTTTGTGATTTAAGCATATTCATTACAGTAGGTCTGATAGATGTCAAATGAACATTCTATACAAAATCACTAATTGTGCCATGCTTATCTCACATTATGTCCCATGATAGCATATTTGAAAATGATTTATAGGTTTTCATTCAAATTACAGGGAGATAATCATATATCAGGATTTGAACATTTAGAAGGTGTTGCAATTGTGATTTTAGCTTGGGCATGAGTTTGCAGAGGAAAATTTTAAGTCATTTATCTTTTTTTTTAATACATTCGTATTGTTGAAATTCATTTTCTCAATGCTATGCAATGAGCTTTTGATGTCATTTCACTACGAATAATTATATGGTTTAGATCTTAAGTCACATTGTTAGATCAAATTTCCAAATGTAGTTCTTGCATTTGTTTACATATCACATAGATTATGATCATATTATATGAACTCATATGGATTGATTATATATAGTGGCAAAAGATGTATTAAGATAGTTCACTTTAACATGAAGACATATATTTTCAATGTGTCAGACTGTGAAGATTACAAGTATTATATTTCATATTATTTTAAACTTTTCCTTCTTCATGTTTTGAATTCAATTGAAGAAGATTAGTATGTATTATTTAATGAACTAATCCTTCGATGCATATTAAAAAAATTAAAAAGGTTAATTTTTATATCCTACTTGGCCTTTCTCCAATGCACAATGTCAACATGAATATGATTAAGCCAGTTGTGATATAAGAACTAGTAGGCAACATTTATCAATAGCTAGTACATAATTAGAAGATAAATTGCCATTGGATTTAATAAATGAGTTACATAGTCAATATAGTTTAAGAATTTAAAACTTATTTTCTATATAAATCATATTTTTATAAGAAATCTATGTGTCCCTTAGTCATTGTTCTCTTTATGATATATGTTCTTACTTTACAAATGACAAGGAGATACCATGAAGGTCGTGTTAGAAATGAATCATTCACGATGACGAGGAACAATAAAAAATAGGCCTCTTCCGATCTATTCTAGAACTTGAAATATTTGGCTACCACTTAGCTAGTAACCCTTTATACCCACCACGTGGCTAAGCCCCCTTGTACCACTTTCTAACTAGCCTTTTGTACCACCACCTAGCCAGCATCCCGTGCCACCACCTAGCTAGACCTTCTATTCTACCAAACTATCAATACTATGGTGGTTTA
The DNA here is from genome assembly GCA_020226215.1 of Sindora glabra. Classification (NCBI taxonomy): domain Eukaryota; kingdom Viridiplantae; phylum Streptophyta; class Magnoliopsida; order Fabales; family Fabaceae; genus Sindora; species Sindora glabra. Next base: position 99,234,149 of record CM035227.1, on the reverse strand, counting down.
ATCCACCTTTCTGCCAACACTAGTATTATAGTGTACTTTAGTACTTGTCCCCTTAGTTATTACCAACCATCACATTATCCTAACATGTAGCATTTTTCAACATCTAATTCAAACACATTGTAATTAGTTTCATTTGCACCTAGTCCATCATTTATTACCCAAGTAGCTAACACACCAATGGATCGAATTTGATGGACACACGTAAGGATAATCAAATGTAACTTTAATGCTAGTTAATTTTCAATATTTAATTAGTCATTATATTTGAATGAATCTTTTCTTTTATGATTTATTTTGTGCATAGATTCAAGCATTTACTCAAGTTATCCATTAAATACGTGCTATTATTGAAAGCAAGTTTGAAGGGAGCCTGGACAAAATGGTTAAAGATTGATGAAAATAGAAAGGAATTGTGGAAGGGAATGTTCAAGGTATGCATCCTTTTAGTGGTGTTATTTATAACATACATTTATGGTGGAGAATGTTCAAAGTATGTTGTCCTCTTCAATGATTTTATTTATCTTAGGCTTTCTTCTTTATTTTAGTATTAAATTGTGAATAATAATAAGCATTTTGGTATGATTTCAATGAGACATACACATGCATTTTCTCTATTTAATATATAATGACCTTTATAGAATTTGGATATGGTCTGGGTATTATTTTTAAAATTTTAACCATTGATATGTATATGGTGTATAAATTCTGTTTGTTTTAATTATTTGTTAATATTTGACTTTGACAAATTAAAGTCCATGACAATCTAAAATACTGACAGTTTGCTGTTGAAGACCTCCCTCTATATGCACCTCACATGGATCCATTTTCTCTTTCTTGGCCTTCGCAATTTGTCTACCTATTGATTTAAAAAATTAATAAATCAAATATTTAATATATTTTATAAATTCATAAATAAAAAATAAAATCAATAACTATTACTTATTATTAATGAAATTAAAAAGAGGTATTATAGTTAATGCATTAAAAATTTCACCATATTAATAATATGAAACTACTTTATTAATTCAAAATAATCTCCTTGATTGCAACCTTCATAATCTTTATTACTGTCCCCCTCTTTAGACATTGAAGTGAATGTTAGCGAAATCAATTGAATTGGCAAAAGAAAGTTTTAGAATTAAAAAATGAAAATTTTATTTTTATAAAATTTATAAATGATTGTGATTGCGATTTTTTAAAAATAAATAATGACCACATAATCTAAAGGCATTATATGCTTTGATTTTTACTTTTGTATTATAGGAATCCATATACTTTAATAGAAAATATATGCCAATGTTGACTTTTATAACCATTGATCATCATCCCATCATTTATGAGTTTTAAAATGCAAATCATTAAAATAAATGATCTAGTCAGCAAAGGTTTCTATGGCATAAAGCTATCAGATTCTTTGTCTAATATTAAATATATTTTGGATGCTAAAGAAGGAGATTATATGTACCTATATATAAATTATACATTGAGGTTTCTAGACTTGAGTTTGAATCTAATTATATTCATAAGTTTTAAGAAGCTTAATTAAGTATAGTACTAAGCATGAAAATTCATAAATTGCTGTCATAATTAAGTGCTTTCATGTAATATAGGATGATGATGGCTTATTTTTATGTCTAAAATAAATTTACCCCAGATGGTTAGTTTACGTTAAGGACAAATTAAAGTGACAGTGGATAGTGGCTATTGGGATTTAAAGGAAAATAATGTTTGATGTTAATGGATTATTTTTATGTTAGTTTTATGCATTTATCTGCAATTTTCAAGTTATGTATGAGTAGGCCTCAGTACTGTCTACAGTGTGAATCTATATATATATATACATACATCCTTTTGTGGTGAATCTATATTATTAAGTTGTACATGTAGTCAAATGTGATTCTTTTTACCTTTATCTCATATGGCTTATTATGCTTACAATGAAGCAGAACATGACACTAATTTTAGCTCCTTTTGTTTATCAATTTCAAACTAAGCAGTTTAGTGATTGATTTTAGAATGATTTGTTTCGGGATCTTAAATTTAAATTACACATGCTTTTGTTCATTGGAAATTGAGAACTTGATTCAAGAAAAAAGGAAGCAAATAAGGGCTTTAGAATAAAAAATAAATTGAGAGCGGTGAAGCTCTATTAAAAGTATTTAGTTTATTCTATTTTATTGTAGTTTTAAAGCACACATGTTAATGTATCATTTGTTGAAATGTAGCAAGTAGCTCTATTAAAAATATACATTTTGTTCTATTTTATTTTTTGGTCACCCCATATTCCATTATTCATTTATGTGAAGTTTCTCTTTTTCACTCTATCCTCCAACTTTCTAACTGTTCTTAATTTTAGGTTTGCTAAATTCCACATTTTGTTTTCCTAAATGCATTATGTATGATTTGATTCAACTAATTATCCTTCCTGTTTCATTTTCTTTGTAATGGTTGCTTGATTGGTTTTATGTGTTTTATAGGAAAAGTTTAGGTGGGATCCCCAATATAAAGCAACAATGAAGAAAATTTTCATAAATAAAGGGGCTAACCGCTTTAAGGATATGATGAGAGATATGAGAAAATCTTGCACAAAACCACCTTGGATATCTAAGGCATCTTGAAAGATAATGGTAGATTATTAGGATGGTGAAGGCTTTCAAAAAGAATTTATCCAAAATAAAACAAACTCAGCTAGTGGTAGTGAAGTATTACATCATACTGGAGGTTCAATTCCAATTATTGAACATAAAAGGCAATAAATTAAGATGATTACCACTTTTAAAGCATTTAATGTGTTACCATTTGAAAGCATATTAATATGTGTTATTATTTGATAATGTGTTTGTATTTAGGAAAAGAGCTTAGGAGGCCTCTTACTCAACTTGAGTTATTTAGTCATACCCACCAAAAGAGAGATGCTTCTTAGGTTGATGAAACAAACAAACAAACTTATGTATATAACCATTTATTTCTTTATTTATTATTTAGATCATTGACATATAAGATAATGTTTGACATTTCAAATTATTTAATATTAAAGAGAATTTTTAAAAAAGGAGGACTAAATCCTAGCTTGTTGATTCATAAGCTTAATCCAACACCTAAATTATTTGATTGGATAAGCATTGTTGAAAGGAGCAATAAGGGTAGAATTTATGGGCTTTGATCACAAGTATGTGATGTTATACATGGTAACAGCAACTATAGGCCATCTTCAAGTTCACAACCACCATGGTAGCAAGAAATGGAAAATAGAGTTTAGCAAGAAGTGAAAATAGTGTTTAGCAAGAAGTGGAAAATAAAGTTTAGTGGGAAGTGGAAAATCGAGTTGCTACATTAAAAGCTATGTGGCAAAGTCAATTAAGCCAATATGAGCTAGTACTAAAATCCTTATGTGATTGCACTAGATTAACCTTAGCTATTCTTATCCCTCCACCACCTTTCCATGGTCATAACAACAAGAAGAACACTAACAACTTGGTATTTAGCATCATCATGATACGAATGATGATTTAGAAGAACACATTTAGTAGTAGTTTCATTTTAATGATATTATTTTTATATAAATGATTTGATATCTAAAATTGATATTAACTTCATGTAAGATCTATTATTATTTAAATTTGAATGTTATTAGATTTGTTAGTGAAATTTAAATTTGGAATGTCAAGCATTTAATCACAAGAATAACCTTTAAATTTTAATTTTATTAATTTTTAAATTTTTTTGTAAAAATATGAATTTCCCATGGTTTTGATGCATTTAAAATCATGGGAAAATGAGCCCACACCTCTTGTACATATAATGTTTCCTTCTATAAATAATCATGAAATAAAATCTTCCCCATGGGTTTTCCATGCATTACTGAGGGATAAGTTTATATATATAATATTTTTTAAAAAAATTATATTTATAGTCATGGGAAAAAATTGCTGGAAATTCTTATCCAATTCTATGGGAAATTCCATAGGTAACTTTAGACAAAATTCGTGTAAAATTACCACGGGAAAATTCACATGAAAATCTTGTCAAATTGTTGCGAAAAATAATCGTGGGAAGTCACCGTAGGAAAGTGTTTCCCATGGCTTTAATTCCCAAGGATTCATAATTTGTAAGAAATCTATGGGAAACCTAGGAATCCATGGGAAAATTCACAAGAAAAACCACCCTAATGACATTCATTCTTGTAGTATAGTTCATCAAATGCTTGGAAGTCAGGTTGGCATGAGTTGAGTTAAAATAAATTTAGGATTTGATTGTTTTTTAGAATATGTTTTTTCATATGAAAAGTATTATTTCTTTATATGTAAATAAAGGAGTATTATGTAATTCTTTAACTTATAATGAAAAAATATAATATATAAAGATATAATTGTGGATGGAAATAACTTCTTCCTTAAAAAAAAAGAAAGTTATCTTTTACAAACTCCCTATATTTAACATTATATATTTAAATTATTTTCTACCATTTGAGTATTTTATAACTATTTTTATATGAAATATATTTTCTATCAAAACAAGTCTCAACTCATTTGCCTTTACTCTTAGCTCAACTCATTCATATAGATTTGAGTTTGTTCCTTTGTTCTCAAATTGAATCAACTTATTAAGAAATTATACAATTATTTACAATTTTCAAATAAAAATGTAATATTATTCTTTTTTTAAAAAATTCTAGTAGTATAGCTTGAGAAATATTTGACGTTGAGTGTGTATACATATTTTGGTAGTATGTATGTACAATTGTAAGTATATATGACTCAAGTCCGGTCCGTATATGAATCAAACTAGTTAAAAAAAATCATGTAATTCAAGCTCAATTCATTTATTAAACAACTTAAAAATATTTGACTTATATATTGCTGGTTCACACGACTGAGTTTGATTTAATAAGCTCAATTATTTAATTAGCTAAATTGAAAACTAATGTTTTTAAAATCTTATTAAGCAGGAATAAGAAGAAGAGTGGTTTGAAGTTTGATAGTTTAGTTGAATGAAGTTGGGTTTGAACAAAAATTTTAATATAATCTAAATATAATAATTAAAAGTAATTAAATTATCAAAAAAAAAATCTATGTATATAGAATATTAAAATTTGCTGTGTTTTCTCCTCTAACTGGCAACAAAAACTTCACAATCAACGTTGAAGTTTGACTTGGAAAGGAGGACTTTCATCAGAAGTTTTGATCAGGTATGATAGGGCTATTGATCAATGGTTCTGGGATTAGTTACTCTTGCCTGCTAGTGAGTCCTCCATCCCTGCGAAGTCTTCTTTGAATCAAAATTTCAGGCTTAGCTGCTCTTAATTGAGACCGGAAAAGCGAGACATTAATTTGGGAGGCAATTTGGCAACAAAGGTACTGTATGGCTCTCGTTAATTTTTATTGTATTGTAACTTTCTCTACCTAATCATTGAAGTTGTAGTTTGTGGAATGCTCCACCCATCAAGTTTTGATTCACCTATGATTGAAATATGAGAATTATAATTTGCTGGTCGTGGGGGGGTGTGGTATACTTCGTGTTTTTTGCTTGCTTTCAGTGGTTTGACTGTTTGGTGTTGTTGAAGACAATCCCCCAAATTGATATTGAGTTCTGGCTTGTTGAGTTTGCTGACAATTGTTCATTTGACAACGCTATAATCTTCTACCAAGTCAGCAGTTACAAAAATCCTCAACATGCTATTAGATTGAAAAACATATTTATAGTCCTATTGTTTTATTGATAAAAGGCATATCTATCGGCAGTTAGTCTAATCACGTGAGCTTCAAAAAAGATTTTTTATCAACGAACTCTTCTAAAATTACAGAAAAGGAGCGTCTCCAAAAAGAAAAGAAATTGAAGTATCCAATGAGCTTTGATATTGGAGAATCATTTTGTGTGATCAAGAAATTGAAAAGTTTTCTTTTATCGTGGAATTAAAGAAATTTGAAAGTGCTTGTCTTGATGAATTAGTTGTCATCTCGAATAATGTTGATGATTGGTGGTTTGGTGTTTCTTAAGGCCGCGGTAGCAATTCTTAGCAAAAGATATCGACAACGATTGATCAGTAACATAGAGTATGAAAGAGGAATAGAAACTCGTGAAAGTTGCCAAATTAGAAACTCAAGTTCAAAATTTGAATGACAATAATGAGTCATTCAAATATCAAGTTGCTAGTTTTGCAAACGAAGATGCACAAGCTAAGAAGGACTTAAAAGTTTTAGAATCCCAGAATTTAGAACTTCAAATGCAAGTATAAGGTTTTCAACATAAGTTCAATCAAAATCCTTTGAGTGAAAAAATTGAAGAAATTAGTTGCTATTGAGCAATTTAAGATATTCGCTCTTGTGGAAACAGGAAATACCATGTCTTTTTTGTTTAAACTAGAAAAAATATGGAAGGCTAGCACTAAATATAGTCACTTAGGTCACTTTGAATCACAATATGTAAGACCTCCCTTTTCAAGCTTGGTGATTAGCATCAAATATTGTCTTTTTCACTTTTGAAATCTTCATGAACTCCTTTCACATGGTAGTCAAATCTCGACTTTCATTGTGGGTTTATCAAACTAATTAACCTTCTATGTTGCAATTTAGGGAGAATCTAGGGTGTCCCTGGGGTTTCTAAACCCTGGGTGGTGTGGCAGAATCTCATCCACTGGATGAGATTACCAAAGACTTAGGTAATCTCATCCAGTGGATGAGATTACGCCACACCACCCAGGGTTTGAAACCCTTGGGGGTACCATAGTGTTCCCCTGCAATTTAACATAACTAGGTTGCTTCTCCTCTCAAGAAAGATAAATGGGAGCTCAATATCGAGATGGAATACAAGAAGTTAGTTTTGATAGAAGGTATACAAGATAATTTGATAATTGTTATTCTTAAACAAAAATGGAGTTAGATCATTCGATGTTCTAACTTATAAATATGGATGAAAATAAATTGCATCCCCAAAGAGTATGTCCTTAAAAATAGTTTTGGAGGAGATTGAAAATCCTAATTCATTAAAAAAAATAGAAAGTTTTAAACACACCTCCAAACATACATTCTATTATAGAGGACTCTATAATCATTATGACTTCAACTTCGCTTTTTTAGGGATTATCTTTCTTTATAACGGTAAGTTTGTGGCTTATCAGTCGCATTACGAGTTGAAGTTGTTGCAGGAATTTTTAAGTTTATATCGACTACCAAGATAAATAGATTGTTATATTAACAACTTGACTATTGTTATGCGATATATAGTATGCTAAGATTAAGGTATGTCCACTTTTGTAACTGTGTCTTAAGCGACAAAAAAATTATAGAAATAAAGTGATTTTTGACTATTTTGTACTTTAAATATATATCCAATATTAAGCAAAAATAATACTATGTACCTAAATAGTGATACTTTTTTTTAAATAAAAAATCAACCAATTCATTATGACCACCTAATCACTTTGTTATTAATTTACTTGATCATGTGATTAATTTTTTTTATAAATCATAAATTGGTGGATGCACAATCTGTTCACAATTCTTTCAATAAAATTAGTTAGTCCAGTGTCTAAAATTTTAACCATTGGTGTAAACTGCATGCATACAATGAAAGATTACTACCGCAAGCGATAACTCGATTGACACAATGTTTCAGTATTTTTTATTACACGTAGAACAGGGGAAAGTTACTATCCATTAAAATGTACCGGAGGCAGTTATTATTGCTCACAGACATGATTGTTCAACAAGAGGAGTATGTTAGTGAGGAGAGTGAATTCTCAATGTGATAAATTAGAGCCATTGAACAAAGTTATCATTTTGGGAGAGATTTCGGTATACTAGATGTATAATACACCCGTCTTTTTTAAAGATTTAAATTTTTTGAGTTGCGCAATATTACGTAAGCGTAAGCCGAATGAAAATCTAATAATTTTCAAGCAATGGTGTACCATATACTTAATAAGTCTTAGTCTTTTCCATCATTTTTAGTATGAAAAATTGAGCCACGTAGCTTTCTTAAATATGCATCTAAAACCTTACATGCATTTTCGTTTGAAGCCTCACATTATTTAAAAATTTCTAATTGACATTATTATGTCTCATAAGTCTGAGGATAATTTCTACGGGGAAGAAGGTTAAATGCATTTAATTATTTATTTTTAAATTTTAAATGAAATAAAATAATATAGTCATCCGATCCTTAAAATTGTTAAAAACAACTATTTCAACTCTTCTTGAAATTACTCTAGGAAATTGATTTTACAATCACAACATGCAATTCTCACCCCCCCCCCAAAAAAAAAATTAGTCACGCTGGGGTTTCTTTCTAATTTTCCTTTTTTTTCCTGCTTTTCCAAATAGATTTTTAGAATAAGATTGCATTTTTATGTGAAAAGCTATAATTTTTTTTAATATAAATTTCACTCACCTATACTTTTAACTATTAATACTTTACTCATTTAAATTATTTTTCATCCATAATTAACGGAAGGCAAATATAAAACACACATATTTTATGTTTACCTAAATTTAATCTAACACCCATTTTCTAAATCAATTTTTTTTTTCAAAAAAAGATAACACATGTGAAACACATCTACTCTCTATTTTTCTAGATATGACCTAATTGTTGAGGAGTTGTGGTGTCAAAGACTATCATTTTCTCTTCATATGTTTGTCAATTAGGTTGAATTTAGAGGAAAAAAAAGAGTATATGAATTTCATGTATCTCTCATTAAAATTTGGATGGAAAATAATTTAAATGAATAAAATATTAATAATTAAAATTATATATGAATAAATTTCAATAGTTAAAACTACATATGAATTAAGTTAAAAAAAGTATAGGTATTGTGTATTTTACTTTTTGGGCAGCAAATAACATTGATTTTCCAAAGGATTAGTTTAATTGGGCTTAGAGTTTAAATTTAATATATTATCAATATAAAGTTTTTTATACAATCAAAAAATAATAATATGATATATCATTAAAAAATTAATAATTTTTATCAATAATAAAAGTATTTTAATAATTTTTATTGATGCGATAATATATAAATAGATAATAGTATAAAATTGATTTATACTAATAATAGATTAAATTTAATTCCTTTCACTTAACATTCTTCATTTTTTAGAATTATATACTTCCATTCCCTCTAAACACTTTTATTTTTATGAAATATAACAGTATTAATTTTTATTAATTCAACTTCTTTTCTAATATTATCCTTCATAAATAGAAGACTATTTTCCTATGTTTTTATTTATAAATGTTGTGATTGTAATACAATTATATATAAAAAGAAGATATTATTTTTATTTTTCAAAAAAAGAGCATATTTATATATAAAAATGGAGGGAAATAGTTTTCTAATAACAAGGGACAATGTTAAAAAAAAGAATGGAATTTAAAAGTTTAATATCATTATATTTTATAATCCAAAAATATTTCAAGGGTGACTTGTATATTTTCAGAAGATAAGAAGTCTAGAGTGAAATTAGACCCATCTTTATGAGAGTTCAACATAATTTGCCCTCTTCTTTTATTTTGTCCAAGTACGTTGAAAAAGTACTACACAAGCAAATCAAAGACCTCAGCCATGATCAGCATCTTTGTCAGAAGGTAATAGCACCGACCATTTCTTATGTTTCTCTCATTTGAAGAATTGAATTTTCCTGCCATTTCTCTTATCTCACGTAGGGTTCAGAAATTCCATATTGGGAATGTCGCAAAGGATTTCCTTCCATCCCTCCAATTTTCCCTGCTTCGTCCCCAGAAAAATTTCCCCAAATCATTGGAGAACTATAGTTTTTGAATTTGTACGGTGAAACTACGAATTAGATGGTGATAGATTCCGAAGTTTCAATTTCTTTTTGAGTGAGCTTGTGATGAATTCGGGGGATCCATCAATGACATTGTTGGCAGCAAGTGGAGGTGACACCGTGAAATTATTTGATGGTTCAGGGAAGCCTGGTGATCCCTGCACGTTGAACTATACCCCTTCTCCTGGTTTCCAAGTTAATACAGTGAAGTGGAACCATACCAGTGAGTTACTCTTAGATCGTTATCGCTATCCTTTTGGCCTAATTTTTCTGTTTCGGTTTTGACGGGTTTGTAATTCATATTTCTCTAATTTCGTTAGTTGTTGATGGTTATCTTGTAGTAGAATCGATAAAATGTGTACGTATTTTGTCAACTTGTGATTCGTAAGAAACTTGAGTTTACTTTTGGTTTGATAATAGTGTATTATTGCCTCATTAAATGAGGATTAAACTCAATTGAATTAAACATTGGTGTTTGACTTGGTAGGTATATTTGAACTCTGGATTCTTAAAATATGCAATAGAGTTAACTTTAGTGATTGTTTCTGTTCAGTGGCATTTCTTGGCACCGATTTTGCATTATTTGAAGTTTTTCTAAATTTTTTCTTTGTAGATTTAATTGTGGCCAGTGCTGGAGATGATAAGAAGATTTCATTGTGGCATAAGAATGGGCACAGCATGGGCACTATTCCCGTGGCTGGTACTCATAGTGGAGACAATATTGAGGTATTTCTGCTGTTGGACGAAACAGTATTATCAACCTGAAATGACACATGATACCACATTTAAGTAATAAAGAGTCCATATTTATCAACAATATTGCAATAAATTGCCTTCAGCCACTGGAAATTCAAAGGGAATCTAGTATCTGAGTCAAATGATCTTTATGGCTGTAAATTTTGCATCTTAAACTAAGATATGACTAGTACTGACTGCATGAAAGTTAAGCATACTTATGAAGCCTAACACTCTTCTCCCCTAATCCCCAGGGGAAAAATAAGGATAAAGAAGCAGCAAAAGAGCATGACTAGATGGTGATAATATCTAATATGTTTAGCAAATGAAACTTGAAAATTGTGAATATTTGAGTTGTCTTCAACAAACAGAGAATATTGTACTTCTTGGATAATTTCTTTATCAGAGAGGGTGTGAGAAAGAGTTTTAATTCATACAGTCCTTGATGAATTTGGATTCTTTATTCATGTTATATACTCTGTGGAATTCTCTGTGAGTACTTCTTTGGAGGAGAATTAACTTCAACTTCACAGATTCTCTGGCCACTTATAGTACAATAAGCAAAGCTTCAAGAAAAGACCACCAACATTAGATCTTTTTCTTCTTTATCAGAAGAAGCAACACAATAGTGAATCCCTTCCATATAAAACCACTGTCTTTTCCACAGTAATTTAAGGGATATAATTATATGACTGAATTTGGCGAGGATTAGATAAATGAAAAACAAATGGGAAGATTCCATACATGCTTGTATTGTAATTAAACTTACATGTTTGCGGCATCAGGCCCTTTCATTCATTGAGTTGTTTCCTTTTCTTTTATGGGCACTCTTGGGTGTCGGTCATCTCTATCAACTTGATTCTGCACATTCAGGCATTATGTTGATTTTTTGGGGGTTTAGTCCATTTAAAATATTTTTCAGGAGTCTATATCGGCAATTAGCTTCAGCAACAAGGCATCCAGATACTTGTGTTCTGGAGGAAGTGGTCAGGTTGTTAGAATTTGGGATTTGCAGAAGAAGCGGTGTATTAAATGGTTGAGGGGTCACTCCAATCCTATTAGCGGGGTTATGTACAACTGCAAAGATGAACATATAGCTTCTATCAGCCTTTGTGGTGATCTTATACTTCATAACCTTGCTTCTGGTGCAAGGGCTGCTGAACTGAAAGATCCTAATAGACAGGTTTTATGCTTTGTTGATTGTTTTTCTTCTGGCTTTGTTGGATCTGGATTTCTGTTTCTGGACTAATTTCCTGTCTTTAAAATTGTAAGACCAGGTTTTGAGAGTTCTGGATTATTCCCGGACTAGTCGACACCTCTTAGTGACTGCAGGTGATGATGGGACTGTACATTTGTGGGACGCAACTGGTCGCAATCCCAAGGTGTGCAATATATTCACCGATAAACTATCAAACATATGCTGCAACATTATAAATTCACTAAAACCCATTTTATTTGGTTTTCATAATGTTTCTTCCAATACTTCTACCCAATGATTTTTCTTTGCTTTAAAAGCTATAGTTTCAGTGTGTAACAAGTCCAGAGTTTCTTGTGTGTAACTTGCTTTAGACTGTCAATTTGTTTCTCTGTAATTTATTTCAGATGAGTGCCTGAAAAACATATATTTTAAAAAAGCAACTTTGGAAGTTTAGGAACTACATTTTGGCATTTTTGTTGAAAAAGTGCAGTCTTTTCCACTTACAATAGTTGATTGAATATGTCATATATGGAGCATTTTTCTTATTACCCATCCACATAATAGTTTATCTAAAAATAGTTATTAATAGTTTGGTTGCAGAAAAATAATTATCCTTTTAATTTCTTGCTTTCTTTTTCCATTACCAGTTTTCAACTTAATTTTTGATAGTGGAACAACAGGTTTCGTGGTTGAAGCAGCATTCTGCACCAACTGCTGGTGTTAGCTTCTCTCCAACCAATGACAAGGTTTCATGTCTGTTGCCTTGTTGTATTTTTCTATACATATGGACACTGTTTTATTTATGCTTCTGTGAAGTCATTGATCTCTTTCTAGATCAGGCTAATTTGAAAAATAAATTTAATTATTCTTCTTTTCCAACTTATTTCTCCTTATGACAGATTATTGCTAGTGTGGGTCTTGACAAAAAGTTATACACCTATGACTCTGGTTCCAGAAAACCATCATCCTGCATTTCTTACGGGGCACCTTTCTCATCATTGGCCTTTAGAGATGATGGTTGGATGCTAGCTGGTGGAACAAGCAATGGTCGCGTGGTATTCTATGATGTTAGAGGAAAACCACAGCCGTTTGTTGTTCTTCATGCTTATGGTAGTTCAGAGGTAGTTCTTTGCCCCACTTAGAAGGTTTTGTTATGATCAGCTCATCCATACAGATGATAGACATGGTTAAATTCTTGTAAGCCAGGCAATTGGTTAATGCTTGATAAATATTGCTTTTAAAACTAAGATTGAGTCATGGAAATATAGGTGTTCCTTTACACTTAATTATATGCAACATGGTCATTCTTTGAAGCATGGACGGGGGAGAGTAGGCATTGTGATTTATGCATATAGTTTGGATGATTTAACATGAGATCGTTTTCCTCATTACTTCGGTAGGCAGCTTTCGTTTTGACTTTTGAATTTTAATAAAGTTGCTTGCCTTTAGTTAACAAATAATCTGTATCTTATTTTATCAAGCTTAAAGTTCTGGGGTGTTGTTCAGTTGGAATGCTATCACCCCCTGATTTGGTATGAAACAATATTACTTTTGACTAATGAAATGCAGTAAAGAATTCTTCTATCAGTGCTATTGTGTCAGTTATGGCCCAGCAAAAATCGCTTCCTTGTTTTTCCTCAATCTCCTTACACACTTGAATCTTGTTGTTCATACATTCTTTGGTCATGAGTATCCATTGGCTGTCAAACATTGATTTACTTCCTTCTTTAAGAACTCATGAACCAATTATGAATTTTCAAATAGGTGAACATCATGCAGATTTCATGCTCTATTGCATATGGTTGTGACCTTCGATGGCAGGGCCACTTTATTGAGCCCTTTTTTGACGCACATTTATGATTAGTCTTCATAAGCATGTAAACAATTTAACATATGGGAAAGAAAGTGATCTGTGCTTAAATCCCAACTATTAAGTTCCCAGTTGTTTTTTGATCATGTATGATGGAGTGCTTTTTCCGAATAGGGTGATTTTGGGACATTGTTGGGCCAGGGAAGTCTTTTTCAGTCCTACCTTAGCTCAGCTGACATTGGATATTGAATGATGGTGGATTCTTTGCCGATTGTTTAGTGATTGATATCAATAAAATATTGATGTCAACTTATATTTTTTTAGATGTTCACAAAAATGACATTCTTTTTCTGTTTTAATCATTATTTACTATGAAACAGGATGTTACGAGCTTAAGCTGGCAGAGGTCAAAACCTGTTATCGTCAACGAAAGTAATTGCACTAATGAGACCGCTCTTATGGGAGATGCAGTCGAAGATTCAATCCTTATGCCTGATCCTTTGCCTTCTGCAACTTCCTCCAATGTTTCCCTATCTGCAGGATTATCCACTGCTCGGAATCCTGGACCTCTAGGTGCCTCCTCTGATGCATCTTCAATTGCAGCATCCAGTAGTGGGTTCATGTCAAGCATGATTAATGTGTCCAGTGCAGAGCAAACACCACTCCGGAGCCATTTATGGCCAGTTGGAACCCTGTCAAGGTTACGTGCTCCACATTCTAGCTATAATGAGATGGATGTCTTCTCCCCTCTTGTTGAAGTCCAGCCAATAACACCCTCACTATGGGATGAGAATGGAGCAAAAAATATATTTTTCGATAGAAAACCTTCACTGTTGTTTCGTTCATCCAGTAAGAAATTTCCTAACACAGAGGAAAGTAGCAGTGATCATCCAATATTTGACTGGAAATCTAGCTCAACTTCCAAGCAGGTTCTTATTTCTCCTATGTTATTTGATTGGAAATCTGGCTCCATGAACATGCTATTAAAAAAACTGTATGACTGTACTTGTGCAACTAGCAAGGTTATTTATTTTGATTTCTTTCCAATTGAACAGTGTATGATTAGAATGACCAAAAATTTTTGAAATGGAGTGTTGGCGATTTATTCTGTCTAAATCTTATTTCCACTGCTGATAGCAGTCTCTTTCTTGTTTGTTGGATAGTTTAGGCTTTTTATTCCAACTTTTAAGCATCAATTTGAAACACCTTGAGCATCGTTTTATGATGATTTGAATCTGTATAAGTTTCTGGGATTGCTGTCTATCTTTTCTCTGATTCTCCATAGGTAATGTTACCTTCTCATGGGAGTTTTGCTTGATGTTTTATTTTGATTATTATATTCAATTATAACTTGGTTTAGGATGAAACCCGATCTTCCTTTAAACTTCTGGGATCAACCCCTCCTTCATCTTCCAAGAATGAAGACTCTTCCATCACTCCACCAGAAGCCTGGGGTGGTGAGAGATTATCTGATAAGTACAATGGCTCCCGTTCATTTAGTCGCACACCATCTCGTCTTGGGATGATGGCTTCTAGTAGCCAGACAGCAGGATCAATGTTATCTGCATTGCAGGATCCTTCCTCATCAGCAGTTACCAGTACAAATTTAAGTTTCAGTTCTCCCAATTTGCGCACCAAAGATCCTTCAATAAGTCAGGAGACTTCCATGGGTTTTCCTGATCACATGTCATCTGGTTCCCTGTCGTTGTCCATCAATACAAAATCCACCCTTGGACAAACAAACATTGATCCTCCAAGAATGTCATCATCCTTGGCCCTTTCTCGAAGATTTTCTACTTATGCAGAGAGAATAAGCACTACATCCAGCTTCAGTGATGGGATCTCCCTTCCAGGTAGTTCACCTAAAGTGAAGAAATCAGGAGCAGAAACCAGAGAACTTAATAACTTGCTATCGAAGTTTGATACATCAATTACAGCAGAATTGGGCTCTCTACCACCAATAAATGTATGTCAAATATATGCATCAGTTAGATCTAATGTTTTCACTGGCATTGCATATAACATACTTGTGTTTGCTTTTAGGAATGAGTAGAACTTTTATTTCTGGTACCTCAATATATCTTCCGTTGCCATGTTTTTAGAGTAATGCTTAGGTCATTTATAGATTCCATTGATGTAGCTTTTTATTTTTTGTGTCATTTAATTCAATTAAGTTCTAGAATCCATGATGATGATTCATAACTAAATGTCTCTAATAGTTGTCACCTTGTAATGTTTATTAATTTGTGAAATATATATATATATATATATATATATAAAACAGGGAGGAGCTTCACAACAATCCAAAGCATTACAATCAGATGTGCAACAAATGAGTTCCTTTACACTTCAGCTTTTTCAGCGGACATTGGAAGAAACTCTAGACTCCTTTCAGAAAACCATACATGAGGATATGAGGAACCTTCACATTGAAATCTTAAGGCAGTTTCACCTTCAAGAGGTTTGCATCTAAAATTAGTGACTGTGTTTCCATTTTTATCTTCTTTCTTTTCTATTTCTAATTAACAGCAATGTTCAAAACAGATGGAGATGTCAACTGCCATGAACTCCATTCTGGAAAACCAAGCTGAGTTAATGAAAGAAATTAAGTCTCTTAGAAAGGAAAATGAGCAGCTCCGCCAATTGCTTTGAGTCTAAAGCTTCATTTTTATTTTTTGCCATCATCATTTTTTCATATGATCTGTTTGTTGTCTCGTATATAACATGGCCAGTTTTAGGTCTGCTGTGACTGATTGCACCCGCAATTTTGGTGTAGAAGGTTGCAAATGAAGAGAAATATCATAAAAGGAGAGAGATGATTGGGATTAGAATAGGGTATTAGAAATGTACAGAAATTATTTTTGGCTAGCTTTAGAAGCTCTCTCCTGGGGGTAAATCTACAGGTTAATTTTGAGTAAATTCTTGGCGTAAGAGCCACATTTTTTGTAATGGATTTTGATACCCTCATTTTTGTGTTTATGAACATGAAAATCTTCCTTTTGGGGACCTAAACATAAAATTACTAGTCTTTGTATATAAGAAAATCGTTTCTTTTTCCTCGTGTCTAGAAACTGACAGAAAACAATATCTTACAAATTAGAGGGGATCATTGATTCACGGTTCTCCAAGGTAGTTGTTTCTATAGTTTAGATGATATGATCAGGTAATATGCTAACAAAATTTGGGATTGAAAAATATTTGATAATCTGAGGTGTAAGAAAATGTAGTAGTTTCATAACGTTAGCTTGTACTCAGTCAAATGAAAATTTGAAATGTAAAATAAACAGGGAAGTACATTTGATTTATATGGAAATGC
Organism: Sindora glabra; assembly: GCA_020226215.1. Classification (NCBI taxonomy): domain Eukaryota; kingdom Viridiplantae; phylum Streptophyta; class Magnoliopsida; order Fabales; family Fabaceae; genus Sindora; species Sindora glabra. The sequence continues at coordinate 99,217,305 of CM035227.1, read as the reverse complement.
ATATATGATTGATCGACACTCACAGTAATGTACTTAATATTACTTTTGAGGGCTAATGGCATAGTGATATCTAGTATTTTGTAGGCTTCTTCTCTGTCACGTCTTAGGTTTAATTCAATATTCATAGAGTGATTTGTAACTTCTATTATTAATTATATATGTGTGTGCATATATATATATGTATATATATAGGTATATATTCTCAATTGTGAGTTGTAGATATTATATTGTGCAACTAAGGATGTTGGAAGATACATTTTCAATTTGTGCTAAAAGGTGATTCTTCTCGCAAAATTTTGCTTACATTATCATAAAATTTCTGCTATACGTGCAAGAAAAGTCTTATTCTGATTCATTAAACTTCTCAGTTTTACCTGGCTATCAAAATATAAATTCTTAATTTTTAAAACATACAAGTCCTGACAATTGAGGGTTGATTTTATTAGCTGGGTTGAATTACTAGCGGTGAAATGTATATAATCTATGCAATGAAAGGTCTCCAGTTCGAGTTTGTCGAAGTTTTATAGCAAAGTATATGAAAAAAAAAATACAAATCCAGTAAAAATTGATAAATGATTATATTTCTAAAACAAAGTAACCACATGGGTCATCTTTTGTTACGTAATTGCCAATTTTTGTACGAAAAATTATGACTTTTGCATCAAAACTTTATAAAAACTTCAAAAACATTAAAAAAAAAAGTAAATACTAAATCGTTAAGTTACAATGATATTTAAAAAAAAAAGTAAGTACTAAATCGTTAAGTTACAATGAGATTAATTTAGAGAGAACTCAATATACTTAAAAGAAATTCAGCCACAAATACAATTGTGTGGTTTACTCGCTACCTATCACTATAAGAATGTTGTGAGTCAATTTTTTGAGAAAATCTTTTGTTTTTTTAGAACATTCTTCCCTATAAGAGGTTCACTCTTGCCTAATTAATATTTTTAATCCTACTGTAATATTGAATGTTTTAATAATATTTATTGGATTAAAAGTGGATGGATGAGAAAGTTATTTTTTTTTCTTGGTGTGATTTAAAATAGACAAGAATAATTGTAAAGAAATAAACAGATGGAGATACACAATTTTACATGAAAGTCCCCTAAGAAAGAAAAACCAAGAAACCCAAGGTTTGATAAAACTTTTCGCTTTAATAGTACGATTACAATTTTTGTCTTTTCTAAATTAAACTAGAGGTATTCACAATATCTCACTACCATAGAATGGAGAAGAATACTTTCATCAACTTGATGAAATGCTCACTCAAACTTAAGAGATTGAAAATTTCACAAACTCCTTCATTTAGTGGCTATCTCTAATTTTTTTTTATCAACTCACCTTTTTTTTTAAAAAAAAAAAAAAACGGTAGAAGTAGTGGCTCACTTAGTTCTTGATACATGCAAGCAATCCAGACTCTTCTTAACTATGAAGGGCTAACGAAGCTTGTTCGGATTTATGCCATGAACCAGAGAATTGTTGGAAAAATATTTCTTCTCCAAGTACACAAATATCAAACAACTAAATTAATTAGAGTAGCATAATAAAATATACAAGAATTTAATATGAAAAACCTTAAATTTTAGAGGAAAAATTATAGATGAAAAAAAATTATAAAATAATGCGTATGAAGTTCTTAATCATATCCCAACAACTTCCTAGTTATTATCCATATACCTCTTAAACATTAATAAAGATTCTTACATAATTCTATAAACACTCATTTAATTATCTCTTTCATACTTTAGATCCTTAACTAATATAAATATCTATAATTTAGAAATACTTATTTATTGATAAATATAAATTCTATTCTAACTCAAAAACCTAATTTAAATAGGAAAATAATTCATAATAAGAAATAATCACTAATTGACAATGTTTTGAATTTGAGTCAAACTTAATAAGAATTATGCTAACTATTTTCTATTGATTTATAAATAAATTACACATACTTTTTTTTTAAGTTTGTCCTAATGATATATATTTTTTTATTTTTAAAAATATACTCACCTCTTATATTTTTCAAAAGTAAGGGAGGTGAGTATATGTTTAAAACAAAGATAGAGGGAAGTGATTTTATATGAATAGAAAAGTTAGCATATATTTTTCCAAAAAAAAAAGAATATAAGTATAATTATATTAAAAGGGAGGTGAATGAAATTTACTTTTCTAAGGTAATTAAGCTAAGTTTAGGGGTGATAATTTGTATTTTCATGTTGGGTTCATATGGTGTTAAAGGCTAGTAATAATTCAAATTAGCTCAATTTGATTCGAATAGTAATAGTGTCGTGTTAGATTAATCTATTTATTAAATATATCTTATCTAATTTGTTTAATAATTTCAATTGAGAAAATTTGTGTCATAAAATTATTTATTAAATTTAATTAATTAATATTTTCACAAAAAATATTTTTAATCATTGATAAAATACTTTTTAAAATTTTTATTGTCATTTTATTAAAATTAAAATTTTATATTTTTTACATATGATTATTTATAATTTAATTATTAATTATTTCTCATGTAATATTTTTCAAATTATAATAAATAGATTGACTTATTAACTTGTTTATAAACATAACCAAACTCATTATTATTTATATTAAATAGATTAATCCATTTATAACCTAAACTTATATAAAGTTTTGTATTTGTATCTGTTTATCATATTGTGTAAAAAATGCAACTGAATTCTCAAGACATGCACTAGCTTTTTTTTTTCCCCAAATAAAAGGGCCTAGTCCGAAAGAAAACCAAAAAGAAAAAAATTAAGAAAGAATAATAGAACGAGCTTTAGAAACTCTCCCCACATCAGCTAATCAGCTAAGAGCAATAGAGATACACCTTCTGGAGTTCCCAAGACATGCACAAGCAATTTTTGCGAACTAGTGATAAATTCTAAAGCACTTTTGGAGTGACGGGGAACAATCTATGCTAATTGCTTCCGCCAATTTCCTTTGTAAATTGATTATTTAGGCTTTGCTTAATTCAAATAACTTATAAATTAGTTAATAGGTGGGCTATATTTCATACAATAAATAAAATACTATATAATTTATTGACTTAATCAATAAGTAATAAATTAAATTTTAAATGTGTTTCACATATTAATTTATATAAAAAATTGATTTAATAAATTTCATAAAATAATTTATAGCTAATTGCACATAACTTATTATTATTTTTGGTAAATTTATTTATTTTATTTTAATTAATTGATAATCCATGCTCTTAATTATGTAAATATAATATAATTAATTCAATTTATATAATTATACCCTATTTTAAACTATAAATAAATGAGTATATAAATAAGCATGTAATGTCATAAAATATAATCAATTAAATTTTATATAATTATAATTTTATTTTAAATATCTTAATTTTATAGATATAATTTGATTTTAAATATATATAAATTAATTTAATTTATATATCTATTTATTAACATGTCATTATATATTATTTTGTATTTTTAACTAGTTCAATAATTAATTTTATAAAATATTTGTATAATTAGCTAGCTTATGAATTAAGTTATGAACTATCTGTTATCAACTAATAGTTAACTTTTAATTATTTGCACAAAATACAGCCTCGATAAACTAGTTAGTAGGTAATAAGTTAGTTGATAGTTAAAAATTAATAAGTCAAATGCTTATATTAGGATTGTTTCATAAAATTATTTGTTGTATTAATTAAAAAAATGTAAAATAACATAAAGGGACTTATTAATATAGATAAATGTATGAATAAAATTAATTATATTTATTTCAAAGCCAAATTATATTAATGTAATCAAGATATTCAAAATAAAAAAAATAATTAACTCAAATTTTATTAATTATTTTTCATAATATCATATGTTCATTTATTTATTTATTTAATACATGTTTTTAATTTATTTAGATAAATTATTAAGTATATGCCAAATATTTATTTATATAGTTAAGGTATAGGCTATCATTTACTTAAAGGAAGGGATAAATTAAAAAAAATTGAAAAGATATCAGCAATGTGTGGGGCTTGTTTTGTATAATGATGGAATAATTGATTATTGATACATTTGAATTTGTATTGTAATTTTATGTTTGACATAGCTATTAATAACAATTAATTTTCTTCAAAAGAATGGTTTTAAATTCTTTTGTTGAGAAAATATCATAATTAACATTAAGTTTTTTTATTTTTCAATTGTGATTTTTTGTCATTAAAAGCGTTTATATAAATTATCTATCAAGAAAATTAATTATTATGAAAAGTCATATCAAATATAAGATCAATTTGGATACTACTATTAATCAATAATCACCTATTTTCATTGATATCATATAAGCATTGAAACTTATTAAATTAGATCTAAACACTTCTAAAAGTTAACTTATAAGTTTTGTTTGAGTTAATTAGTTGATAAGTTAATTATTAGTTAATAATTAATAAACTAATAGATTGTATTAGAAGTATTTGACAAAATTAACTATTGAATTAATTAAAAATTTTAAAATAATATAAAATAACATAATATAAATAAATATATTAATTAAATTAATTCATATTTATTTTGAAGACAAATGATATTAATGTAATTAAAATATTCAAAATAAGAATATAATTACTTAAAATATAATTAATCATATTTATGACATTATATATTATATATTTTATATTTTTCATTTATTTATTATTCAAGTTATTATATAATAGTTTAAAATTTAATTAATTATATTTTATAATGTTACATATTATTTACTTACTTATTTATTTATTTATATTAAGTTAATGATGATATGTTAAATATTTATTTATATAATTAAGATATAAATTATCATTTAATTAAAACAAAAGGGGTGAATTTGAAAAAAAAAAATTGAAAAGCTACTTGCTTATAAGTTGTAAATTACCTTATGAAATTTTTTAAATAAAAGTTTATAAGTTACTGATTTCTACTGTATCAAACACCTTTAAAAATTAATTTATAATTTATTAACTTTATTGATCAAATTATAAGTTATAAATTCATAAATTAATTTATTTATTTTATCAAACACATACATAATTTATTGACTTAGTTAAAAAATTTATAAACTAATTTATTTATTATACATCTAAGTTGGTTCATCAGTTATAATGGGTAAAAGTATCAGATTACTATTTTCTTGAAAACTTATTTCCGTTTTACCGTTGTTTGAAAATATATTACCAAAATACGCGTGAGGGGCAGAGGCGCCAGGCCGGGAGGCATTCTCGAGGAGGAGGCGTCAGTCCGGATGGCGCCTCCGGTGAACCTTGAGGGCGCCATTCAAAATGGTACTTTTACTCTGTAATTTTTTGAAAATAAATAATTTTGATGCCATTTCAAAATAAAAATTTTAAAAATAAATTATATGTGATTGTGACTCAAAATAAATTTTTAAAAATAAATTACTCATTTCATAATTATATTTGATATCATAAAAAAAAATTATTCCACTTTGATATTTAATACATAAATTTATTATAGGAATTAAATAAGAAAGTAGTTAATGATAATAATATATTTAATAAAAATAATAAATATTTAGTAAATAATTGAATATTATTAAAATAAAATATAGGATTAATAAAGAATAATTACGTAATTTATATTAATGTCTCTCAAAATTTGATCCAATGACACTTAATATTTATCATTTTTTGAAATTATATACTTTCACCGTTCGGAATTATATTATTACAAGTAATTATTTAATATGTTATTACACATATGCAAATTTATTGAATTATTCAATAATATTCTTTATATACGAAGTTGAAGATTGTTAAAAATGAAAGAAATATAACGAAATAAATATGTTTCTTTTTATTTTGTATTTATTCCAATAATATTCTTGCTACTTCGTATTTATTTTAATAAAATTATTTTTATTTTGTAACAAAATAAATACGAAATGACAAAATTGAAGATAGTTAAAAATAAAAAAATGTGGTTATTTCGTTGTAATAATCTTTTCATTTTGTAATGAAATATAAATTATAACATGAATTAATTCTTTTTTATTTCGTCACAATGATAAAATATTTTAGCAATGAGAGACAAAAGTACCGATTTACTATTTTTTTAGAATCTATTTTTCAGTTTACCGTTCCTTAGAAATATTTTATCAAAAAACGCACAGTGGTGGAGAGATGTTAAACCGAATGGCGTGTCGAGGGATGCCAGACGAAATGGCGCCGTTGGCGCTCGAGGGAAGGGATGCTAGACGATATGGCACCTTTGGCCTACAGCACCGTCGCTCCTTATTTCTAAGTTAATTAGTCGGTGACCGTGTTTACTGTAGATCCAAAAGACTTGGATTTTGGTATTGTACATGGCCAGCATCCCTATTTACGTTGACAATTATGCTATGTGTTTTGACCTTAATATTTGGTGGACTCAACTCATAACGTAGTGAATAAACATAACATTTAATGTCATTTACTAGGATGATGGTTATACATCCTTTAAATATTATAATTAATATTATTAATTTTTTTATATTTATTATAACTATTTATTCCTTTCTTCACTAATAATATTAAAATAAATAATAAGAAAAAAATTTAATTAAAAAATAATTATATATTTCATATTATGAAGATAAAATTTATTAATTTATTTTAATATTATTTATTTATTTTAACATGGTAAATAAATAAAAGAATAGATAATTATAACAATTGTGAAAATAAAAAATTAATAATGTTAGTTATTAAATTTGGGAAATGTCATTACCATTACTTTTATAAAAAAAAACCTAAATATTCTAATTATTTTAAAGTTTATTATTTTCTATTATTTATATATTAACTTAAAATTTAGGAGATGTGCCTCGACTGCCCTTATAGGCACCATTTGGTTTTGCATCTCTCCGCCGCTGTGCGTATTTTGATAAAATATTTTGAAGGAACGGTAAATCGAAAAATAATTTCTAAAAAAATAGTAAATCGATACTTTTACCCAACAAGATGTGGAACATGGAATAATCCTTATCATTAGATAGAAATAAACACACATTGTTTTAAAAAATTTGTAGTTAATTTATGTTTGTTAATAATTTATAATAATTAAAGTTATGAAAATAAAATACCAGAGGAGAGAATAAAATTCTAGTTAGAAGGATGTTATTTGCATATATTTGATGCGTTATATGATAATTGAATTGATTGTGTATTTATGAGTAGAATCAGTAATTAAAATTGTTATAAGTACCTACGCCAGAAGATAAAAATGTCATAATAATCAAAACCATCCCATAACATTGATGTTTGGCAATAAAGTAGTAAGATAGATGTGCATAAATATACAATAAACATGAAAAAGAAAGCTAATGTCTACATAAGTGATGTCCAGTCCCACATCCAAGATCGGTAATGTGGCGGCCATATCTACTAACCCTCTGTACAGGCTCAGGAGTTACATCTCCGGTGTCTGTGGCTCCTCTACCTCCAGCTCCCGCTCTGCCTCCACCTCTACCTCTATCTACAAGCACTGAGTCATCTGTCATCATGCCATCAAGTGCTGATCCTTGATCCTGAGTATATAGATTAAATGCTGGACGATATGGCTGTGATGGACCAGTATCACTAGAAGGAAAGACATGGAATGAAGATGAAACTCTTGATATATGAGAAAATGCCTGGAATGAGGATGGAACACTAGAAGTAAACTGGTACATCTAGGATGATGACGGACCATATAGTGCAGCCAGGAACATGGTGGAGGATGAAGGATCATCAGGTGCAGTAGGGTACATATGAGATGAGGCAGTAATATCTGGCATCATCATCATCGTGTCCTGGGTAGTCGATGGTGGAGTCTGTTGCACTGTCGAAGCAGACAGAACATCGGCCTGCGACGTTGGTCGTGGAGCAGTGCGACTACGTCGACGAGAACGAAACTGATCATGGTCACCCTCCATAGGATCTGAGATATGATAGGACTGAGGAGCTGGCTCCGCATGTGAGTCAATAATCACATGATCAACCTCCTGAATGGCATGAAGTATGGAGTCCGTCGTTGATCTAAGCGCATCAAAGGTGAACCTAAACTGCCCCTCAGGTGTAGTGAAGTCCTGTAGTGTGGACACCTCATCTACCTATGCAAATTTTTGACATTAAAGTTAGTTACAATACTAATGCACAGGAAGAAAATCAGACACAAAAAACTAGCACGCAGTATTACCACAAGGTTTAGTGCTCCCCCAACGGGTGTAATAAATCGCCTAGTAACCTGTCTGTACCATGCCATGTACTCGGACCATGGCCCTAGGACTAGTCGTGTGGTTGGCTCGGCGATAGCGCACAAGTTTCGCCGGATATCCCAGAGTGCAATGTACGGCTGATGGCAGATGTGCCACTCCTCATCATGCCGACCGGACAAGTGAAAATAATGGACCTCCGCCACTTACTTTGGTGGAGGAATAAGCTGGCGTAGTCCAAGCTGCCGTAAAACTCTATCTAGCTGGTGCCACTCGACAATCTGAAAGTGTATAAGTGGCACCACTGCTGTCCACATGTCACTCCCATCAAAACAGTATTGAGGAAGTGATGTAGTGACCACCTCAGTGTACGGGATCCAGATGATCTGAAATTACACATTTATATTGTCATTTAAATGCAATAATGAAATGGATAAAGGAATGAAATAAAAATATACATTATTCCCTTCATACCTGGTTGAGACGAAGATGGTCCAGCACATATCTATAGTAGGGTAGGTTGTGTGCTGGACTATCTTGAAACGTCTTTTGATAGTGCCACCTAACAAGTACAATAACTAAGTTAAACAACCTAAAAGTCAACTTAATCACAAGTGTAAATTAAAAAATTTTCTAACCTGCGGGTTAGGGGACTAATCCCTGCATCTCCCTCTGGTATGTCTGAAACGGTAATCACGGGGGCGATAGTGGGAAATCTATCCTATGCCCAAAGCTGCAGTAGTAGGCAACACCCCCTATCTCCCTATAATCTAGAGTAGTGGCCTTACAGAGCTCTTTGTACAGATAGGCCAGACAGGCAAATCTCCAACTATACGTCCCAGCCTCATGGAAGTCTCCTAGTAAGGGTAAGTGCATGAGGTGGACATACGTGTTGGAATGGTCTGGAAACAACGTCCCACCAATGAGACGCAAAATGTAGGCCCGGGTGAATTTCTGCAATGTCAACTCATCCGTATCATCTGGAAGATAAGTGAAATGCCTCTCCAACTAACTTCAATCGCCCCCTCTGATGACATTCTCGTCCACCGGTAACTGCAATCTCAGGTACTCCTGTATCAGGGCTCCTCATCCCCACACAGTGGGGCCCGTCACTGCTTGACCATCAATGGGTAGGCCGAGCTAAATAGCCACATCCTGTAATGTAATAGTGGTCTCCCCCTGCAGCATGTGAAAAGTGTGTGTCTCTGGCCTCCACCGCTCTACAAAAGCACTGATAAACTGATGGTTGATTGGCACAAACTCGCACATCGCCAGGCCGTAAAAACCTGCCTCTCGTAATAAAGGGACAATCAACTTCAGCGGCTATTGGTGATGGTAGTGATGAGCCCGTCGAATCCTCAGCACACGGTCAGGCTGCAAAAAAAGAAAAAAGATTAATGATTATTGCGTCTGACAATATAGAAAAGTTTCAACTAACTTTAAGATCTAATTATTTCCATACATGGCTTGCCTAAATCGACTGGGATATGTGTGAGTCCTGAGCCGTTAGAAGTGAAGGATCCTGTGGTTCAAGATCAACGTGTCGGGAAGTGGATGCCATCTGCCAATATAAGAATTACATTAGGATGGAATTTAAACACACACTAATATAACATACGTGTGCAATATAAATACAAAGATCCACACAAGAATTTATAGCACTTGGACGATTGAAGTAATTTTTTAACAATACTAGTAATGGGGTCACATATATATACATAATGGCATGCAATTTTACAACATTCAAACAAATCACATCATCCGACCGTTGCACTCATGACATTGGTTAACATACTTTGTAACATATTTGCAAAAGTAAAAATAAAAATTAACGTGAAGAAGGGCCTTCATCTCCGTGGAGAAATGGGCAGCGCCTATGATTATGACCTTCCATCTTACAAAGACCGCATTTTTTCCTGACACCACTCTCTTGAGGCCAATCCATCTCATTTTTTATCCGTGTCGACTTCGGTCGTCCCTTTTTATGCAATCTTCCATGATTTGGAACCAAGACAGGAAATGGTGGTAGGTTATTTCATTGCGACCACTCCCCAATCGGCCACCACTCAGATTTGTAGCAATTAAGAACGGTGTCAAGTCTGTATACAGTATCGACATATGGTTCCCACGATATGTTGACTGAGGCACACGCAATAATAATATGAGCGCAAAGATACCTATATGCTTGGAATTGCCCACATTCACATTGCCCTTTGTCTAATAACACCTGGATGACCTTTCCACATGATCCCGTGGCCATATCAGGGCCCTCCACCACTTTAAACCTCGTTCCTTGTCTGTTATAAGCACGAACGTGGTAAGAAGAAGCATGTGACTGGATAGTCGCAAGCTCCTATCTGAATCTGCTTGCGTATATATGACCTTGTTGTAGTTAAACATGTGCTTCTTTTGCCCTTTCCACAAAGTACTTGACACATCTATAGTATGTTTGTTGAACAAGGCCTGTGATTGGTAGCTTCCTTAATCCTTTGAAGAGGCCATTAATGCACTCTACTATGTTAGTCGTCATATGACCATATCTTCTGCCTTCATCATAAGCAAGCGTCCACTTCTCCATCGGAATAGCGGTCAACTTCTTGTGGATCTCCTCATTGACTTTGCTTAGGTTGTCTAATCTCTCCATGACCTTTTCTCGATTTGGCTCATATGATGAACACAAGGAGACAAATAGGTTAACCAGGTTGAACTTTCAGAAACATAAATTTACAGATAAAAGGTTCAACAAAAAAGTTGTGCTGTAAGGCCTACCAATCCTAAGGACAACTTTCTTGACATTGTCATCCTTACATTTTTTACGAACGTTGCTGGCAATATGTCTGATACAGTACTGATGAAAAGCATGAGGAGGCTACCACCCTAGACCTTCGTTAGCTACAGCTTCTTTTATAACTCGGTGTCGATTTGATATCAGGCATATTCCTTGCTGATTTGTAACATTTACCCCTAACAATACCAAAAATCAACTCTAATTTTCATAGTTCTCCTTTTCGACAATGGCAAAGGCAAGAGGTACGGGATATTTGTTACCGTCCTAGGTCGCAGCAATCAGTAGCACACCTCTGTACTTGTTATACAGAAATGTTCCATCAACTTGTATAAATTGCTTGCAGTACAAAAATGCCACAATACATGGCTTGAAAGCCCAGAAAACTCGGTTGAAAACATGTTTTTGTGGATCAACACGGTTGTAAACTGTGACGAATTGTTCTGACTCCAACTTGAATAGAGCTTGGTCATAATAGCCTAAAATGTCCAACCATTTCGGGAGCACTTCATATGATTTATCCCAATCTCCGTACACCTTGACAATTGCCTTTTGCTTTACCTTCCATGCTTTTTTGTACGAAATCTTATACCCATACATGCCTTCCACCCTTTCCTGTATAAGTGAGATTGGAACATCTTGCTTCACTTTAATCATCTCCAGTATCAAGGAACTGATATACTCGGAGTTAAGAGACTTGTGATCCTGTGTTAAACTAGCATTAACACATGTGTGAGGTCCTGAAAATTTAGTTATTGTTCAAGTGTTAGAATTCTTCAGATTGGTTGCTCTAAGACGGAATTTGCATTCGTCCCCATAATTATCACACTTCACACTCAATCTTCTAGTATCCGACTCCTCCACGTAATAACTATGGTGCCTTCTGATGTGGTAATGCTTGGTTGCAGCAATTAATACCTCTTTACAATTAAACTCTTGTCTAATCTGTAAGTCCTCCATGCCATAATCATAGCTTGGTTTCATTATTTTCAGAAATTCATTAGCATTCCTTACGGCATCCCAATCAATGTAAGAGAAGACAGCAGCTTGAGGGACACCGCATGATGTCTGTGCAGCATTGTCACTCCTCACACACCGCGTTGCTACACTGTCTCTATGTGTAGTTGCACGTTCTTCATCATCAGTGTCACGATCATCACCGCTACTGCAAGGCACCTCATCGTTTTCAAAACTAGACTCAATGTGGGCATCCATTAATATAGAATCAGTGGATTCTTCCTCTACAACTAGTAAGGCACTTGTTGAACCCATCATGGTATGTGATACATTTATCGAGAAAACACCTGCAACAGATGAGTCCAATGCAGGAGTGTAACTATCATAAATGTGGATCTCAATTCCACCCGTGTAAGGAGGGCCTTCCCGTACCATCGAACAACTAGTACTGACATGGGCCGTTGGATCTACGGGTGGTCTAGTTATTGGGACTCTTTCCTGTGAACCAAGGTTGGCAGCGTGCAATTCGGAAGTGATCACCTCCACGTACAATTCCATTGATGTCATCGTCGGATGTTGTTCGTAGCTTGCTATGGCATATGCCAAGTCTTCATCGTCGTCCAATTCGTATGCCATATATTGAGCCTCTGTTTGATGCTGTGGAAACCTATAAATAATTTTCCCCACAACTTGATCTTGGTGAAGCTTCAGTCAGGCATGAATTCTCTCTCGCAAAACATCCATAATGCTGCATCCTCTTAATTTCAATGCCTTTAGGGGAGGTCCATCGTACATTACCCTCATCGATCCCTCAATCATTGTACCATTTGAATATATAAAAGTAATTAAATTTTTCTTCATCTTGTTACTTTTAGCTGCAAAATATTCACCGCACCCTCACAATTGATACATATTATCATATACAATTTTTATTCTTACAAACGACTGAACTAGTATTTAATATTGCAAGTAAAAATGAATGGAATGTATTATTATTTTTGTAATGTATTTATTTGATAGTACGTAATAATTTACCCGCACAAGCTAAACCCATTTCGACCTTTACAGGCCGACATTTTTTTTTGATAAATTTTTAAGCTATTTTTACACTCATTCGTAATTTTTCATACTTCATAAATTTTTAATATTCATTTACAAATGTGATTTAAATAATTTAATTCTAATTCTTCTTTTTTTGCATAAATTCTAATGTAATATAAATAAATTATTACAAATAAAAATAAATTTATATTTGAAACAATAATTTCAATTTTCACTTACATGTACACTATTGAAAAAGGCTTAATTTTTAAATTTTTTTTTGCATAACAATTTTTCATATATAACAAACATATCATATAATAGGATAATTTTTTCCGGCTAAGTAAATGTTATTTCTTTTTAAAACTAATATAATATTTGGCTATATAATCTTATTTATATTTTAATTTATTTTTTTTAATTGTCATTTTTTATTTATTCTGCATAAATTATACTAATTAAATTTTTTAATACACTACATTTTCTATTTTCACAAAAATTTTCTCCCTTCACACCTATTACTAAACAGCAACTAAAATTATTTACACATTATTATTTATATATTTTTATGATTACAACCATTAAATTCTTTTTTACATATACTGACTTCGTCTAATACTTATATTACAGTACCTCTATATATAGTTTAATACTTTTTGAATAAACCTATGTATAGTATAATTTTTTCGACTACGTTTATTATTCTTGCATTTATAATATCTACCACGTAAATGGGCAAAATATTCATATTTTCAATAACAATAACCTATTTTTTAAAGCTTTTGGTTACTTCCACATATCCTAAAATTTTATTTTTATTACCTCTCTTATGATATATTAAAATTTCACATGAAAAATTTCTCAAAATATAACTTTTACCTAGGCCCTAAAACCTATTTTAGAATGCATTTCTTTATCTCGTTTGTTCTTCTTTTAATAACACAACCTATCACAGTACATATAAATTTCTACAAATTTTTCATAAATCATAATTTTACATCTTAAATCATAATTTTACATCGTAAACCATAATAATCAATATAAAATAAAAAACTCATATTATTTATATCATAATATTCTAAACAAATTTCTCTACCACTAGAAAAGATATTTTCATGATGACTAATAAAAATTATAATATAACCACAAAATTTATAAAATACTAACCGGTAGGTATTATAAAAAAGAAACAGAAAAAAACCTCTGCATGAAAGAAAAATTTGTTAGATATTTTAATAACTTTAATCTCTAAGTAAAAATTATTACATATTATTGTATCATTAAAAAAATTATGCAAAAATCATGCTAAATTAAATATATTTTGCAAGATAATATATAAAAGGAACAAAAATAATAACATAGATAAAATTTTATTGATGTATATTTAATTTTAAATATAGTTTTTAAATTTTTTTATCAAGAAAATATTAATAAATTTTAATAGATAATTAATTTTTATTCTTAAATACTTTTATTAGAACTGCAATATATAATTAATTATTTCAATTAACGCTTCCCATAATATTAATTTTTTTAAATTATTTTAAGATAAAAATAAAATATGTTACATTATGTTAATATTATGTAATTATCTTATTATTTAAATCATAAATAATATAAGTCAAAATAAAAAAATTATAGCAAAATGAATTAAAAAAGGAGAAGTGTTATGTGAAAGGTAAAGTAAAAAGTGTTAAAAATTAAATATATAATCAATTAATTTTATTAAATAATTTATTTTATTATTAAAAATAATTTTATGTCAAAAAAATAAATTATATTATATTTATATTATTCAATATATTGTATTTGAACTTCTAATAGAATGATTGAAAAAAGAAAGGAGAAAAAATTAAACAAAGTAGATGAAATGAAGAAAAAATAATGTACGAACTATAAACCCTTGGAGAAGTCTTAGTTGATGTATTTTAAATTTAAAACATAATATTCAAAAATTATTATCACCAAAAATTTGAAAAAATTTATATAAATAAAATTTAATTTAATTACTAAGTATTTTTTTTAAAAAATACTTAGTATAAAATTAATTATTTTTAATAATAAAATATATATTAAAGCTTTAATTTATTTAAAATATTATAATAAGCTAAAAAATCATAACTTATTATATTTATGTTAATTAATGATATTGATGTTTTAAACCATAGACAATACGAGTAGATATAAAAAGAATATAATAGAGTAAATAAGAAATAAAAAATACGTACAGTATAAAGTAATAAAAAATTAATTGTATAATTAATTAATTAATTAAATAAATTATAAAATTTATATAGAATACATTTATAATCAAAAAATTGATATATCTTACTGTTAAAAAATATTGATGTATATGATTTAAATATCATAAGTTAACAAAAAAAATAACAAAAATGTACAATAAAAAATATAAAATAAATAGAAATAATGCATAAAATATTAAGTCTTTACAAAATACCCTCAATTGATATTTACTTATTTTGACATATATTACTCTAAAATTAATATAAAAATATTGATCAATAGGATAATATATTCTCGTAATAATTAACATATAATAAAAATAATCTTATTTTTATCATATCTTATATCCTAAAAAAATTTATATTTTAAAAATATCTAAACATAATTTTTACCTAAATTATAAATTTTATTTTAAGACACTTTTCCTTATCCCCTTTGTTCTTATTTTAAAATCACAAACTATCACAGATCATATAAATTTGTTCAAATTTTTTCCTAATTCCTATATCATAATTTCACAACATTAATCATAATAATTAACATAAAATAAAATTTTTTTCTCCAATGTAAAATATATTCTTATAATAACTAATAAAAATTATAATATAAATACACAAATTATAGAAATACTAATTAGTAAAAATCACAAACTATCACAGATCATATAAATTTGTACAAATTTTTTCTAAATCCTAAATCATAATTTCAAATCATAAATCATAATAATTAACATAAAATAAAAAATCTTCTCCCATTGTAAAATATATTCTTATAATAACTAATAAAAATTATAATATAAATACACAAATTATAGAAATACTAATTAGTAAAAATCACAAACTATCACAGATCATATAAATTTGTACAAATTTTTCCTAAATCCTAAATCATAATTTCAAATCATAAATCATAATAATTAACATAAAATAAAAAATCTTCTCCCATTGTAAAATATATTCTTATAATAACTAATAAAAATTATAATATACATATAGAAATTACAAAAAAACTAACCAGTACAAATCACAAACTATCACAGATCATATAAATTTTTACAAACTTTTTCTAAATCTTATATCATATTTTCATATCATAAATCATAATAATCAACATAAAATAAAAATTTTTCTACCAATATAAATATAAAAATTATAAAAATACTAACCAAGGAAGAACAAGGAAAGAAGACCAAATCTGCTTCAAAGAAGAAAATGTTATCGGATAAAATGCACAGAAGTAAGAAAGGATGAAGATTTGTGAATAAAAATATGAAAAATGTTGCAAACGGCTGCGAAGAGGGAAGGGAAGAGTGGCTGCGAAGATGCTGCGAACTAAGGTTATTCTGGCTGCGAAGAGGAAGGAAGGGTGTGGGTATATATAGGGAAGGAGGCGCCAAATGATATATAGGGAAGGAGGCGCCATTTCATTTGGCGCCTCCCAGAAAATTCAAACGCAGTGGTGCCATATTGAAAGGTGCCTTCAAGGGAATGGCGCCAGGTGGGATGGCGCCTTCAACCTTCGGGCGCCATTCAAACTAGCACCTTGCATGCTAGAAGTGCTCCAAAGGCGCCAGATAGTGTGGCGCCTCCAAACCTGCGTACGCCATTCAAAATGGCGCCCTGCGTACTTTGATAATATGTTTCGAAATTACAGTAAAACGAAAAAAAATTTATAAAATAACCGTATTTCGATATTTTAGTCGTTATAATGGGACCTATCACTATTATTTATTATTTTTTAATAAAAAAATACTACTTTTATTTAAAAATTTATTAATTATAATACCAACATAACTTACTTTTTAAATATATATTTTTTTGATCGGAGTAATGAAAGTTACACAATACACGATTGAATTGCAGTACTTTCACCAAACTGCAATTCAAATGTCAAAGTCACAAATGGAAGATTCAATGACGTGGCGACATCAGAGCCGACGATTAAGACTAGAGTTCGGCCTGCACTGAGAATGTCATTGCTTGGTTCTCAATCCACCCTGTGTTGCGCTATCCTTCACAACAACAAACAAACGAGCACCGGAGAATAAAAATGAATAAAAAAAAAACCGCAAAAACCAAATGCAAATCCTTCTATCCATTTCTCATCCTCAGAGCTCACACTCCTTCAATCTCAAATTCTCAATTCAATCCATGGCCGACAATGGTATTCGCTGCTGTCTCTGTGTTTCTTTTCGCTTTGCATGCATGCAGTTTCATGCTTTGAACTGTTTGGTGTTTATTCGTTCTAAGAGATTTTGTTGAATCATTCAGGCGGTGGCAATGGGTGTCGAAAATCTTTGTCACTGACTCCGTATGAGGAGGCATTAAGTGCATTGTCTTCTTTGATTACTGGACGCACTCGTGCTGATAATACTAATAATGGGGATCGATTTGATTTGCTATTTGATTATTTGAAGGTAAAAGGCTTGTGAATTTTGGGTTTTAGTTCTGTGTTTACTTTAGCGACGTTAACAATGATGAGTTATTTAATAGATGCTGGATTTGGAGGAGCCCATTTCAAAGCTGAAGGTTATCCATGTGGCTGGTACCAAAGGGAAGGTACTTTCTTTTCCTCCCCAGTAACTTTCTTTTCAGGAAAGAGGTTGACTGTTTCAGGTTTGCATTCATTTTTTTTTTCCTAATGGGTTGCTGGTTACTTGGGAATGACACTGTGTTTAGGGTCATAAAACATATGCGGCTGTTTGGGTAACTTCTGGAATGGGCTGCTTCACTGTATGAGTGAAAGCTGTTCACACACTTATATTTCTGGCTATATACATCACTACATTAACTCCATTATGTTTTTCACAATTCATGTGCTTCATGGTCTATTTGGGATCGTGGGTATGAGGAGAGGGGAGAGGAAATGGACGGATGGCTTTCTCAGAGTTTGCTTCTGAAAAATAGGAATGTCATCCCTTCAATTCCTTCCCCCACTTTTTCCCTTGTTTCCAATAAGACCATGGTGTTCGATGAGAGCTTGCTTGTAAGCTCTTGAAGTCGTAATCATGTAGTTGGAAGGCATGTAATATCTTAGATTGGTCTGTGGATTTACTGTCTTAATGCTATTTGCAAGTTACTGGCTTCCGACTCTGGGATGTAATGTCGTATTTCATATTCCATTTCAACTCATGAAATTTTGCTTTTGTTGTTCATGTTACACATTGTTCTTGTGCATTGGCCTTGCGTAGGGATCTACATGCACCTTCACGGAATCCATATTGCGTAACTGTGGTTTTCACACGGGGCTATTTACATCTCCCCATCTCATTGACGTCCGAGAAAGATTTCGTTTAGACGGGTGATTTTTCATATCTGCACGTAATTTTATTGTGGCATTTTTCATCTTGAATTCATTTTCCTTTTTAAAATGAGGCATTTGAAATTCTTTGATCACTGTTACGATTCTGGTTTTCTTGTTAATAATGGACTGTTCTCTTTTCCAGCGTTTGAAAAGAATTGATACTTGGGTTGGGTTGTAGCAACTGAAGTTTTATTTATTTATTTTGCTTTCGTGCTTTGAGAAAAGTTGTTGGATATACTAAGATAAGTTACATAGTACCTTCAATTCCTGTTTTGGAACATAGCTAGGGCGCTTTCATCAATCTCTCTTGTTCTGGTCGCTTTCGCAGCATGGAAATCTGTGAGGAAAAATTTTTGGCTTATTTCTGGTGGTGCTTTGATAGGCTGCAGGTATGCTTCTGTATACAATCAGTAAGTCACTTATTATCTTATATTGAAAAATCTAAGTCAATTTATATTATATATTGAAAAATCTATGTTTGGGCAGAATACGTTGTAAGTTGGCAAACCAAGTTATCCTTCATGTCATCTTGAATCTGACCCAAATAAAATTGCTTTTGTATTACGGGGTACTTCTTCGAACTTAACTATCCAGAGTCCTGTAAAGTAGTCATTCAGCAATTTTGAGGAGTAAAGTAGCCATATTTTCTGCTTATTATATCAAAGTTCTAAGATCATTATGATTGAGTTTATAGAAAGAGATGAAAAGAATTGGCTTAATTTTGGTTTTTGATGTTAAACCTAATTAAAGGGTGTAAGCTGGTAACACTTGGAACAAGAGTCTGGTATTGTTTCTCAGAAATGAGGGGGAAAAAAAAGAAAAAAGGGGAAAAAAATCACTATCAAGGCTCAGGTGAAAGAGTTAAATAGATATAACACGGTCTTAATTGGCAATACATATAGTCCTGAATTCTTACCTGCTATTGTTTGGCTTTTTATCAATTTCCCTCCAGGCTTGCTCTCAGTGCAACACAGCGACAGTAGTTTATTCTATTAAGCCTATATGTACTTGAACAATATAATTATCACTTAAAAGTGATGTTTTTGGGGTCTTCAAGATTTGATTAGTTTGCTAATCATTTTGACTTATGGGAGTATTCTATTTTGGTTTTGTGAAGGAAAAAACAGATGACAATGTACCCATGCCCTCCTACTTTCATTTTCTTGCTTTGCTTGCCTTCAAGATATTTGCAGCAGAGCAGGTTTGATCTTGGTGTTCAGATTCCTGTGCTGACTTTTCCTGCATGGATCCTCAATTATTGTATCTGTCATTACCCAATGAAACAGAATCATATATTTGCTTCTTCAATTTTTGTGCAGGTAGATGTTGCTATAATGGAAGTTGGATTAGGCGGAAAGTATGATGCAACAAACATTGTATGTACCATTGTCATTTCAGCAATACATCAGTTGGTCCTTGCATCATGGATGATGGAACAATTTCAATACTATACTCCTTTCTTTTTATTTTGAAGTGGATATTTAATATTTATTCATAAGCTCATCTGGAATGTTGACATTCAGGTTAAGAAGCCAACTGTCTGTGGTATAACTTCACTTGGGTATGACCACATGGAGATTCTTGGTTAGTGTTATCTTTTTTATTTTTGGTAATTACCATTTCAGTGGGTATCCAACTCTAATGACATAACATGAGATAGAGTGATTACATAAAGTATCAGGGGATGAAATTCCTATAATCTATTGATCTTATTTTCCAGAATAAATTTGTGGGAGACATGCCATGTTGTAATTTTTAAACCTTGAAAGCAAATTGATATTGAATGATAACATAATGTATGGGCAGGTTCCCTTTTTGTTCTTGAGGACATGTGCAATCTGTTTAAATGTCACGATTATCATGCTGCTCTGCCACTAATTTGAGTTAGGTTTACTTACCTCTGCTATGACTATGATTATAACAACAGGGAATACTCTTGGAGAAATTGCTGGGGAGAAGGCTGGTATCTTCAAGGTATTTGCTGGGGAGAGCGCTGTATTCTATCAGAAACTTTTGATTTTCCTTTGTCATAGCACTTGCTTAGTTCCTTTTCTTTGACATAGCACCGGGTTCCAGCTTTAACTGTGCCCCAGCCCGATGAAGCAATGTGTGTACTTGAAGAGAAGGCTTCTCAATTAGATGTAAGCATGCCATTTCATCATGGTTTGCTTCCTGTGGACTTTTAAACTAGATGACTAGTGGCATGAATTTATAGTATAAATCGGCATGTCAAACAGCAAATTTGAAGAAAGAAGGAACAAGTTGGCACGTATTTATTTTGGACTACAAACTTGCTAGCCGAAATTAACTATTAGCTTAAGTGCATGTTTTGTCAACTCTTCTAGTAGCACATCAACCTAGTTAAAACAGGTATTTACTGTTCCTTTTCCTTTCTGCACTTGAGTGTTGACTGTCTAGTTCATATCCATTGCTGAATTGCCCAAGTTATTAATTGATTTGGAATTTAACTATTCTAAGATGTCAGTAGATTTATTAGATGTGTCAAAAGATAATATATCGTTAGCAATTTTATACATTAGAATTTTGGGTTGTCAAAAAGTGAAAAATGTTTCCATGTGATTTGACATGCCTTGATCTTATTATTTCTAAGTTTAATTCTTTTGTATTCTTTAGTCTGTGCTTTTACATTTGTCCATTATCTTTTAGAATCCAGGAGATGCAATAAACCACTTGTTAGATTGCTTCCTTAGAGGTAGTACTCTTCATCTTCAATGGGCTGAGAATTCATGGTTAAATACAGGTACCTCTTCAAGTAGTACCACCATTAGATGCCAAATTGTTAAATGGTTTAAGACTCGGGCTTGAAGGTGAGCACCAATATTTAAATGCTGGTCTTGCCGTTTCACTAAGCTCTACATGGCTTAAGAGGACCGGGCATCTTGGAGACACTTACCTGGAACCTACAGTAAATTCCAAACATGGGAATTGTTATTTTATGCGTTGGTATGTTCATATTGCTGAAGTGATGCATTTATCTTCATGAAACAGAATACTTTGCCGGAGCAGTTTATACAAGGGTTAACAACTGCGAGTTTGCAAGGAAGGGCTCAGATTGTTCCCGATCAACATATCAACATTGATGACTCAAGGGAGCTTGTCTTTTTCTTGGATGGGGCACATAGTCCTGAAAGTATGGAAGTATGTGCTAGGTGGTTTTCTCTTGCCATTAAAGAAGACAATCAGGACCTCACCTTGTTTCATCAGCGACCTGATAATTCTAGATTCTCAAATGAGGTAGTGCAGATGCAACATGATAGAAGACTGGGGAGAAACCCCACTCAGGTAGAATACAGATTTGAAATCCTATGATAAGTTGCTGTTCTTTGTTATTAGCAAATATAAACTACAAAAAATGGTTGTAAAATTTTTTTTAGCAGTAAAATACAGTTAGGCCTGGTTTAATCCTAATATAGATAAAAGATAATGTCTCTTCCTCATAAGTTTGCAGAATGTTACTGTGAAATCCTATGATGAGTGCTTCCCTTGAAGCAAATCACATGGCTCATCCAAAATTTTCCAGACATGATATTTGTAATATGGAAGTGTTCTACTTAGTTGAATTTGAAACTGTCTTCTGGATAATTTGGTTAACTTAGGGCATCTTAATAATCTCTAATGAGGAAAACATCTTTAACAGGTCTAAATTTACAAAATTTGGGACTTGTAAGCATTAGTCACTGTTAAGCAGTTAAGGAATGCTAACTAATCAGATATACAGGTCTAGTTTGCTCCAGGCTTAATGAAAAGTGGATCATCTTACTTCAAAAATTATATTCGACTTGTTAGCTAAATCATAATAACCCTCCTAATGATTGTTCAAGATATTCAGATTCCTGGTTTGTAATATTTGACGTCTTTAATTTGAGTATGCCATTTGGAGATACTCTTTTATGTGTTGTTTCCATCTATCTTAACATGTAATACTTGTTGGAAAATTTTTCAGATATTACTGTTTAATTGTTTGTCTGTACGAGATCCTCAGTTGCTTCTGCCCCCCCTCATGAAAACATGTGCAGATCATGGTGAGTACTTTGAAAAAGAAGCATCCTTGGATGCGGTACTGGACTTTGTTAGAACATGATTACCCCATAATTGGTTAGTCCAATGATGATTCATGGTTTAATCATTCATATAAGCAGCTATCCCCATCATTCATTTCCTGCTGATCGTTCATGGTCTGAAAACAAAGCTTCTGTGTAGAGAAAAAGTAATGTGTGCTTAAATTTATATGAACAAATTTATTCTTTATTCATCATGTAAAGAAACACTTCATTACAAGTGCAGGTGTCTACTTCAAGAAGGCGCTCTTTGTACCTAGTTTGTCAATATATAACAAAGTTGGATCCTATGCTTCAGCACCATGTGATTCGAATGTTGACCTATCATGGCAGTTCACTATCCAGAGAGTGTGGGAAAATCTCATGCAAGGAAACAAACGTATTGATTCATTACTGTCTAATTGGGTCCATATAATAATTTTGACTGTTATTATTTCTTCTTCTTCTTTTTTTTTTTTTTTTTTTGGGGGGGGGGGGGGTTCACTTTGTGTTTTCTTATGTTGCTCTTTGAAATGTGCTCATTATTCAACATTAAAATTTTAAATCCGCAAACATGCTTACATATGGAGTCAAGTTAGAACTATAACTATTGATGGCTATTGCCAGGTCTAGACCCACCATGTCCCTACTCAAAACGCCCAGCTCCTTCTCGCCTGTTTAAACTAGATATATCCCAAATACTTGCTGGGCTTATTCTAGGAATATCTGAGCTGGTGGTGAATGGCAAGTAACTGAAAATTATTTACCCAAAAGAATCAAGGGAGAAAAAAAAAATGAAGAAGAAGACTAAGGTACCCTGAGAAGGGAGGGAGGTGGGGCTAACCTATTTTGGCATTATAACATCTTGGAGCTATCTTTACTTCTTCACATTTTCATCTATGGTCTGGTGTCTCGCCAAGAAGCTCTAATCTGGCTTGGAGTTTATTATAACCTGGATTGGCCTACTGAAGTAGAACTTGCAGTCAAGTCTGCTTCAAGTATTTCTGCTTTCTCTGATTCCGTGGAAGGTCTTCAACTGTACATATTGTAGTTGTATCTATTTTGTGTGATTTCAGTGGGACTGTGGGATTCACTGCATCATGGGAGTATAGCATTGTCTTTGATCTCTGTGTCTTTTTTCTCCTTTTCATCTAATGCTAATTTGTTCAAGTTGGACTATTTCTGACTTTAATCTGTTTGCTTGTGGGTAACTTGGCATGGTAGGAAGTGATGCCAGGAATTCAGAAACGGTTTCTGAAGCATTAAAAGATGATGGGAAAATTATCGCCAAAAATTGTAAATATAGCGCAGTTTTTCCCTCATTACCATTGGCTATAAAATGGCTCAGGGATAGAGTGCAAGAAAATCACCGTATCCGTTTCCAGGTAAAGTTAACTTGAATTATGTCAGATATGACTGGGTGTGAAATTTTTATGATGAAATCATTGCTATAATTCAGAGATTTTACATTAGATGCTTTTAGAAATGCAATTGCACTAGAGATCCGCTTGCCGGATTATAACTTTGTTTGTTTTAAAAAAGAATATTTTTAATCTTTCATAAGAATATAATTATAAATTATTAATATGGTAAAAAATGTTCTAAATATTCTATATTAAATGTAAAGAGTTTAATAAAAAATAATTTCTTCTTTTTCGAAGAAGAAATTATTTTCTTTCGTTATTATAAATTTAGATATATATATATATATATTTTTTTTTTGTAATAAAGTGATATGGGGACAATATATCACTTTTTTATTCATATAACAGCATAAGAGACGTTTTTTATAAGAAAAAATGTCTTTCGGAAAAACAAACGGACCTTAGATTTGCATTACTTCTATATGGAACTACATAAACAGTATCCACAGTACATAATAAAAGAAATCCCGTGCATCACATAGGGCTGTAGTCTTCCGATATATGTTCGTAAGTGATTATACGCTCTCTCAATCGAATTTTCATTTTGAACTATCTCATATACTAACTGTAGTGCTTAATATGCACCTATTGAAAGGCCAGCTGATAGAAGAAATGCAGAGCAAAGCTTATAATGTGAAGTTAATGATTTCTTTGATTTAACAAGTTTGTCTGACCATTCTTGTGCAACAATTTGCCATCTATGCCTATTTGATATAGAAGATTGGCAAGATATCATCTAAGCATAAACTAACATGGGTCAAACCTCAGGTTCTTGTGACAGGCTCCTTACATCTAGTTGGTGATGCACTGAAATTAATCAGGAAGTGATTTGATGGACTGAACTGAAGTTTTTTTGACACAAGGCTTACATCCATGAAGTGATTTGATGGACTAAACTGAAGTTTTTTCTGGTATTTGGTGCTCACTGCATGTGGTTCAGAAAGTGCTTGCAGAATGCCATCAACGTTCTTGGACATTTGATACATCCCAGAGGGGGGCAAACGGATCAGTAGTAGATGGGTCGGTGTTGGCTTAAATGGATTTGGGTTGGGTCATCAGTAGGCAGTTCATTGCTGAACCGGTTATAAATGAATGTAAAATTTTATTCTGATTTATTTATTTATTTATTCATGAAATTATTATTTTATATCTTAATAATTGTTCTAAATTATATTTTCATCATTATTGGTATATTTGACATAAGGTTGGGTAAAAGCAGGGTTGAATCGAGAAATTTTTACGTATATAAAATGTACTACATTAAGATATTTAAAATAATCTTTTAAGACAGGCATTTTTTGTCCCCTAATATTTCTTGAAATCAATCTTGTACCTTAGATTTCATTTGAAGTAAATTAATTATCTACCTTTTAAAAGTGTAATAGCTTAATGCTGTTAATTTTTTAACAGAGATACTTCCATGACACCGAATATGACAATCCTACGTGCATCTAATGCAGCATATTTTTTTTTTTTATGGCAAAATGCATACAAGTCAGAGCTCAAGGTGATTTTTGCTGACCATTTATAGTTGTTTATTTAACGATTTGGATTTATGGAGCATACTTGTTTATAAACATATATAATGTCTTTTGATAGAAGCATATGTAATTTGTCTTTTAGTGATTAATTCAATCATTGCATCATTGCATTCTATTGGAAAAGAGGGATTTAAATAGCATATATATATATATATATATATATATATATATATATATATATATATATATATATTGTAGAGGGCTCATCATATAAAATTAATGTCTCTGTCAGTTCTGCAGATTAAGGTAAAAGAAGGTGGAAATCATCTATTCATTCAAGGACACCCAATAAAGCAATCGAACTAAGGCCATTAAGAGTGTGTTTTTTTCTCTTTAGTTGAGCACCTACTGCACTCTCTAATTCTATAGTAACTTCAGTGAACTAAATATGGAGGCCTTATCCCTTGCCCAATCCCAATTTCTCGTCAGTTAGTACTCTCAACAAAAAGCCAAAAGCTAACCATCTATAATAGAATAAGTTTTTAGACAATTTCAATTGGTAAAACCACAAAAAAACCTAGAGACTCATTTTTTTCTAATTCAAAAAACACCGCAGGATCACAATATTTGACAAAGAGAATGTACCCGTATGCCCCTACTCCACAACATTCCCAACACACAGAAATCGTAGGGTTAAATTAAGCCTAACTGCAAGTTTGGAGACACAATTAATTAAACAACTAGAACCAGTAAAGTCTCTCACAAAAATCTTCAATGAAGCAACTAATCCTTCCATGGGTGGAGGAAGAATTTCTTCAACTGCTTATCTCAACAATTTCAGCAAGGGAAAACGAGAAGTAATTTCAATTAAAAATTAACAATTAGTTTGTTTAGGAAAACTATATCTTTTTCCCTTCAATTACGCTCCTGAATATTAATATTTTGTGTCGTGTAAAATGTCAAGTAAGATGTCATGTTACATACGCCCATAAAAAAAATTAGGTCAATGAATAATATTGCACATTTTTAGAAAACTAGAGAATAAATTTATTTTAAATAAAACTTAGGAGATATAATTGAAATTAGAAGATCATATATGTTTTTTTGCCATTTTTTAAATACCAAACTACATATGAAGTTGGATTTAGTGCAGCAACTACACTTGCTGTATCTAGCCATTCAAATGTGTGGACTCCCAACATTTTCATGAGTTCCATGTTAATTAAAGGTTGAATGCAATGAAAATATAAGGGCCTATTCATTTGAACATGTAGATATAGTAATTGCAAATGCAATTATTATACTGAATCCAAATTCATAGGTAATTTAATATTCTAAAAAGTTATTTTAAATATCTTGATATATTACATTTCATATATGTAAGAATTTCTTGAGTCAAGCCTTATACAAAACTTTAGATAACATACAAAGCCCAAACCTTGTGGCTTAATTTTTTCCCCATACTCCAAATCTTACCATATTTTGATATGGAAAGCCTAAACTCAATCTAGTTTGATTTGATTCACCATTTTTCTTATTGGATTTTATTTATTTATTTATTTATTTTTATTGGTTTATGACCATTTCCCATTACTAATAGGCCTATATTTTCAAGTTAATTGTTTATAGACCCAATGGTCATTATTACATATTTAGGTTGCAATTTTTTTTTGGTAAATAGGAACATCGATAAAGGTACATAGTAAGGTTTGAATTACAAAGTCTGAGCAACACACAACTAGCCTTGTCATAACACAAACATAGAGAGCTATCCTCAATAAGGCTATCCAAAATAACAAAATCATTGATCAAATAGACATCTTTTTTGGTAAGATAATTCACAAAAGCATTTGCTTCCCTAAAAACATGCCTGACTCTTGGTTGACCTATCTTCATTAATGGCTTCATGTACTCCATTAAAACCTATATAAAATGGAAAGAGGTGAGCAAATCATATTTTAACAAATTTGCCACAACAAGGGCATCAAATAATATTTTAATTAGGAGCAAACCTCTGTTAATAGCAAGTATCAAGCCATCTCTCATGCCTTAAATTTTTGTCACGAAACTGGAGGTTATTCCTAATCCCTAATAACAAGTAGTTATCCAATTTCCATATTCATCTTAAATTACAGTTGCACAACTAGCTAGACTTGGACTACCTTTGATAGCATCATTAGTGTTAAGCTTGAAATGGATATTGTAAGGAGGTATCCATCTAATCTTAACTCATTGTTAAGAATATAACTTAGCACTAGGTCCATAAATGGCGAATATTTAATAGCTTTAAAAAAAGGTGGTTAATTTAACATTTTTTAATGTTTCTTTTTGAAAGGCCAATCCATTTTTATTAAGCTAAAAGTTTCATAAAACACATGCAAAAACACTATTTTAAGGAATTTAGAAGTTCAAGCAAGTTTCATTGGATGAGAGATCAAGAGTTAGCTATGGAATAAAGTCACCTTGAAAGGAATTTTGAAAGAAAGCAAGAATATTTACTGAGTCATAGAACTTAACAACAGTGGTGCATTCTTAAAGCACATAGGAGATGGTTCTTATGCCACTATTGCACATAACATAACTTAGAAAAATATTAAAGCTCTTATGAATTAAAAGATCATAGGTGTGATGATTCGTATAATATTATTTATATTATTTTCTCATATTTCTATCTTTTAGGGTTTTACATATGTTTAATTTAATAGAATCAGTATAGAGATATCAAAATGGGTTAAGTTTAACGGGTTGACCTGCGCTTAGTATAATTTTACCTGACTTAAGATTGAGACTGGTATAAAAAATAATAATAGTAGCCCAACTTGATAAAGGATTGAGACTGATTAACCTGACCTGATAAAGAATTAGGATTAATAAGTGTTAACTCATCAAATTATTAAATTAATTCGTTAACTTGGTAATAATAGTAAATAATAAATAATTAATTTATTATTATATATTTAATTTTTATATAGATATTAAAATAATAATTTTGATATATTAAAATTATATTTTAATATATATAATATTAAAATTATATATAAGTAATATTAAATAATTTTTAATATTATAATTAATAAATTTATATATTTAATATTGTCAATATTATATAAGTTTATCAAAATAAATAATTATATTAATATCTCAATTAGTACTTTTATATTAAAATTTTAAATTATTTAAAAATTTTAAATAAATAATTTTGATATTAATTTTAAATATATTATATACATATATATAATATAATACATTATTATTTATTTTTTATTATTTTATATAAATTATTATAATTATTTTAATTAATATATTAGTCATATAATTATTTATTAATATATATTTATTAATAATATAAAAATTATTAAATATATTTATTTTTATATATAATATTTTGGACTTAATCAATATATATTTAATAATATATATTTATTTTATTTAATAAAATAAATATATAATATAAAATTCTTGATCAATATAAAATTTAAATTATTTTATTAAATGTATATATTATTAAATAAAAATTCATGCATTTACTAAATTTTAATAATATATATATATTTATATATAATATATATGACTTACTAATATATATAATAAAATATAATTATATTTAATAAAAAAATAAATTTTAATTAATTAATGATGTAAAATTAATAATAAATAAATAAATAATATGATAATAATAATAATAATAAAATATAATAAATTATAAAATCTGCTTAAATCTACCTAATAAATATCAACTTGAAACTGAGATTAAGATTAATATTGTAACAACCCGATCTAAATTCGATTTAATGAAAAAGTAGCCTGACCTAAGATTGGTTCGATGTATAATTTTTACTCATTAGGTTAATCTAGTAGGGTAGGGTTAACTTGATAGACTTAGGTTAACTCATTTTGATATATGTAAATTAATATTATTTTATGATTAGATCATGATTTTGGAATATTATTAAATTATTCAATTAATGCTAGAGTTTGACACTATTTTAGATTTTTTTTATATATAAATTGAGTTTCAAAATTTAATTAGGATAGCCTTTATGCCTTTGGAAAGCTAATAGGAAGTTTTACAATTTTCATATTTTTGTCAAAACCTAATTTAGATGTTAGGAGATTCATATTTGTTCAAGAAAAAAATCTAGTGTTAATGTCCAATTTGACCCAATCTTAATTTTTAGACCATATTTAAAACTCCATAAGTCAAAATAAGTTTAAACAGTGCCAAAAGTGACTTTAGATCTAGCTTAACAACTTTTATGTTTTAGGATTATTGAAATTATCCCATTTTGATGGTTAAACATTGGCTAGGAATTGACCTATGGGATTTTACTAGAGGAAACTCTTATAGTAATTTTGGTTTGTAAATTAGGTTTTATGCTTTCAAATTAACTAAGGCCCTATTCATTAAAAGGCACCTTAATATGGCCTAATAGGTTTTTCTCCTTGGGAAATGAGATATATTAGGGTTTTGTGCTTCTAAAGGTAATATATTAACATTAGATAACATGTTCCTTCTTTTCAAGTTTTTTCCTATAAACCATTATGGGTGGCTAGATTTTCTTAAAAATTAAATGGATTTACACTCCAATTTGATTTGATTTTGAGACCTTGCTTTTAATTTTAGTTTTGATTTGATTATCTCTTATTTTTCTACTTTTATTATAAATGAATGCTTAAATAATTTGCTAATTATGGTATATTAGTTAATTATCTATTATAGCTTATATATAAATGGTTAATTGTAATTAATTCTCACATGTATATTAGTTGTGATTGATTGCAATAAATAGTAATTAAGTTTTGGTGATCTAACACATAGGTGAATTATTAGTTGCCTAAGAAAAATAGAGGATAAATTGGAAAATTTTGATTGTAAAGTAGTTGATTCAATCTTAACCTTGTTCTTGATGTTTAATAATATTACTGATTAGATTTAGGCACATCTTGAATTGAAATTAATAAGAGGAAGTTAATTTAGGTTTTGTTCTAGATTTATCTTCATAAAAAACTTTGCACAATTACTATCAACATTGAGGTAATTTTCAATTAAAGAGTTGAATCAATTGTGAATTTTATTTCAAGTTTATGATAAATTTGAAAATTAAAGTGTGATATATTTAAACTAGGCTTTCATGTTCTATTTTATTTTCCTTTAATTTTATTTTTATTATTTCATTTAAATTACTTTTGAAAGTGTCCTTATTTGCTTCTAATTTCTTTATTGCCTTGGATTCAAGATGGACTTACCCTTACTACTAACTTAAGTAAGTTTAATAAATAATTTGTGTATGTACAATGTGCATCATGAGAACTTTTTTGAAAAAATAGAACCAAGGGAAGAAAAAGACTCCAGAACCTATAGGAACTTTCCCTAACTATTTGAGATTAACTTTTTCCTTAGTCCTAACCATATGAAAATAGGCATTCATAGAGCAGTAAAATGTCTAGGCAAATCCTAATAAATGTCATCCTTTTTTTTTAAAGTAACTAAAAGGAGCACCATAAGTCCTATTTTTTTTATCTTGTTAAGTAGTTCAAAGGAAAGAAGACTTAGATCTTATCTACTATTGCTAACAATATCACTAACCTTCAACTTATCCTTCACCTTGTTGAAAGGACCCTTAATGAGACTATGTAATTTAGTACTAACCTAATTATCACTTTAGAATAGAATTTTCTCTGCATTCCCTAGAACTCATCTAATGCCTTATTCTAATAGATCCTTAGTACTTATTAAAGCTTTCTAATTATGAAAGGCATTGGAAACAAGATTCATCCCATTAGGATTTAGGTACTTAGCACAAATAACTTTAGCCCACAAAGCATAATGTTTGGTGATGATCTCCTAGGTCCAATTGCTTAATAAAGTATGGTTTTGTAATTTTGCTTCCATGATTCCATGCCCACCCTAACCCCTAGGTTTATTATTTGTTCCCAATTGATAAAGGACATTTTCCTATTGTTAAGGCTCCCACTCTAAAGGAATTATCTGACTAAATAGTTAATCCTATTAAAAAATCTCTTAGGGATCTTGCAAAAAGTCATAGGATATGCTAATAAGATAGCGACCACAAAATTGATTAAAATAACACAACTAGAAGAAGAAAGGAATTTTAGATTCCAAGAACTAATTCTATCCTTAACTTTGTCCATTAAGAATTGAAAGTTTTTTATTTCAAAAGGAGTGTTATCTATCTTAAATATTTACCTAAATTCCTAGCATGTCTAATACCAAGAATATCAAAGAGAAAGTCTTTTATTTCAAAAGGAGTGTTCCTGGAGAAGTAGACATGAGATTTCTGGAAGTTTATTTTAAAATCCAATTTAGTAACAAACTTACTAAAAACTTTATTAATGGTTTTGCAATTTGCATGGTTTAGGCAAGTAAAAAGGATAATATCATTTGCAAAATAAATAAATAAGTAATAGAAAGCGAGGCCAGATTTACTAGCTTTGATTAGGTTTCATTTAGATTTCCTATAACATTCATAAATTTGAAGGTGCAAGTATTCCATACAAAGGATGAAGAGATAAGGTGATAAAGGATCACCTTGTCCCTTATCACCTTGTCTAACACCATGGTTAGGGGAAAAAATTAAGTTGCTAACCATTAACTATAACAATGTAAGATATACTAATGAGACAACTTATAGCTAATTTTATTTAAAGACTAGAGAAATTGAAAAAAATTTAAAACTTCAAAAAGGAAACCCCATTTTATAGAGTTATAGGCTTTTGCTAATTCAATTTTAATTATCCTATTACCTATCCTAGCCTAGGACCGATCAATTGAAAGAAGAATTTCTTATATGATGATAATGTTGTCCTAAGTTCTTCTATTTAGGATAAAAGTAGATTGGAAAGAAAGACAAGTTAAGAAAGTTTAAGCCTATGCCAATTAACTAAAATCTTAGTAAGGACTTCAATAAATGTATGACATAAGCTTATTAACTTAAAATTATTTATCATCTCCTTAACAACATTTTTAGGAATCAAAGCAATTAAAGTCTAGCTCATCTACTCAAGGACGAAACTAACTTTAAAGGAATCCCTAATTCTATAGCATAAAGAAGGGCTAATATCTTTCCAAAATCATTGGATAAGACTTTGGTGTGGTCTATTTGGGCTAGCAACCTTAGAGGTTTTGAAAGAAAAGATTGCAAAATTAATTTCCTTACCATTGGAAGAGTAAGGGAATGGCTTCAGTTAGGTTAGGTTTAGTGTTCCACTAACAAGGAGGGAAGAATCAAGTTTAGAACTGCCTAAAAAGGTAGTAAATCTAAAAACAAATAAAGATCTAATGAGATGTTGAATTTTAAGTAAGGAGTGAACTTAGGCACCCACCTCATTTGTTAGACAAGTAATCTTATCTTTCTTATGCCTAATAATGGTAGAGAGGTGATAGGTTCCTGTGTTTCTATCTCCATCTCTAATCTAATTCATTATAGACTTCAAGGCCCAGATTTCTTCCTCTTACTCAAAGGTTAGCAAATACTCATTTAGAAGGATTTTTTAAAAGTTAGGAGAAAGCAATTAAGATTCCTACTAATTGTCTCTTAAACAACCCTAAGTCTAGTTAGAGTCTTGTTTCCCTCATAGAAACATTACCAAAAACATGTTTGTTCCCCTATTTAACATCTTGCTTAAATGTAATAAAAGTAATGTTAAACTCATTTATAGATAAAACATTAAACACTAAGGTATGAGAATCAAGATAGGATAATTAACAAGACTCAACTTTGAAAAGTTTCAAATAAGGTGGAAGGGTTTGAGAGGCCAATTGAATAGTGATGAGGCATAACAAGAATAAACTTTCAGGAAATGAATGATAATGGCTTCAATGAATCTAAGTCTCCAATTGGGGTTATAAAAAGCTTTATAGAAGTGTTTAAGAATTAGTATGCACCATCTCTAAGGTTTGTCTAGGTGTGTACAAACCTAAAAAAGCTTAAATCAATAAGGTTATAATAATTAAAGTAGTTATTGAAAAAATTAACTCTTAACCTTTTAATTGAGGTGGAAGATTAACTAGCTAATTTATTAAAGTCCTAATAAGCTAAGGAATATTATGTAAATCAACCACCTTTTCCAAGCTTTTCCAAAAAAAATTCCTGAATTTAAATTTTAAACTAGCGTAAATGCATGTAAACAACCAAGGAAAGTTAGAAAATGGCACCTTAATAATGACATGAATTTCCTATTCAATTTTATTAGCTATTTACACCCTAACATTATCTTTTTCTAGGATAGCCATGTGCCCCTTCAACACATAACCATAAGTGTTTGTTATAGCAAGCTTATTAAAGGGAAGAATAAAAGTAATAGCTTCGACTCTAAGATTATCAAGCCTTATCTCAATTGGAATAAAGATAGAAAGTTGTTCTTTAACTAAAAACTCCATCACAAGCTTTTTGAAATTCAAATGTTATGCCTTATGGATATTCTAAATACCAATGCCAAAGGGATGAAAAATTATATGCTTGCTCTATAGATTTTCTATATTGTCAAGTAGCTGAAAATGGGTCTCATTTTTATCATCATCAATCATTATAACTAGGTTAATAGAAACATGGGATTATACAATGTTTAATTACCAATTAGGTGATTCACCATTTAAACCTGAACTTATCCTATTCTCGCTAGAATATACATATATTTTATCTCTAGTTTCCCTCTAGAGAAATAAAAACCAATTGGGTCTCCCTCCGAGGTTCTATTTAGAGTTACATCATTCAAGGCTAACTTATTTTCACATTCTATCAGAATACATGCAAAGGCATCATTTTGCAAAGCTCATCCTTTATTTTATTAGGTGAAGTGGAAATCCTTAAATGTTCTAGTTCAAGTAGTTATTGCCATGGACAATGAATGGAGGAATCATTTTTCCATGGACAATGAATAAAGGAATCATTTTTAACTCTTTTGCCTTATTGAAAAGACACTAATTAGTAATGTCCAAGTACTAGTGAAATGAGTAAAAATTCTTCTAGGCTTTTTCCATTTTCGAATTGTAAGCTCCTATCGTATGGGTAGGGTCTCATTTTATCATCTCTGAGGTTTTAGGGTTAACTTGGGTGGAATGTCCTTTGAGAACAAACTTTTAGATTAGCATCAATTGAAGGCTTAATGCCTAGTCGTTTGATTAGCTCAACTCCTCTAAGCTAAGTGACTAAGAGTTCAATGTGTAGTTCGATAAGCTCATATTACAAGTTTGGGAATTGTTTCTTAAAAAAAGTGAAAAGGATATTGTGTTTTTTAGAAAGATGTCACTTTGGTTAATAAGTTCAATGGTAGAGCCACATTTAATGGAAAGAATTAACAACACATTCCTTATCCATATTAGATGTAGGATTTTTTAAAAGAGAAAAATTGTAGTTAGAAAAGATAGCCATTTATAAAAGGTTATTTATAAAAGGTGAATTAGGCCAAGATTAGGCTTAAAGTCTGCGAGGAAAACATTTCATTTTACCTCATTCTCAACTTTTAGGCAAAATTATGCAAGACTTTACCTATTTTTTTAGAATGCTTATCTTTTATATTCCCTCTTGAGACAGCCAACGAGGTGGCAATAACTTTATTGTCATCATGATGCAACTTTTTTAAAGCCAACCTGAGGTTTCCTTTTTTTTACCTTAGTATCCATGGTCTATAAGCATTACTAAAGGTGTATTGTTCTTTAAAATGCTTTGTGAATGCTTGTAATGAGATTCCTAAAAATGGTGATAGAGTGGTGATGACTTTAACACTACTTTCCTCACCACTACCAACTTATTATCAATCATAGAAGTGCCATATGCCAGAGAGGTGGCTGCAAATAAGCATAACACATTTTAGTGATTAATATGTCTACAAGCAACGCAAACCTTGTCTAGTCTTCCATATAAAATCAATTGCCTAAATTTACTAATGAAGATATCTCTAACTAAAAGATTCTTGAGATCAACTTAGACATATACCTTGCCATATTTTTCATGACTACTATTAAAGGTATGCATGTATATTTTTAGAACTAGACCTACTTGTATAACTAGTTAAGGGAGGACAAGGTGAATGTAAAGCTTAATAGGTAATTCTAAAATTCTCATCTAAGTAACAACAATGGATAGGTTAGCAGATGAAGCTTTGAAGAAAGGCTCTCATTTTCTTAAGGCTAAGAAATGCTTATAGATAAACCACAATTCTCTACTTAGAACCATATTATAGTCTAATTCTAAATTGAACTTAAACATAAAAAAGTATGAGCCAATATCTATAACTAATAATTGGCCATTAAGTTTTGACATAGCATTAGCTTTATACTCCATATATTAGTGAGTAATATGCTTATTAAACAACTTTCTAATGAATATAAACTCCCAAGGCTCATATAGTTTCTCCTTAAGAAAGTTCAATAAATCAAGAAAAATTTAATTTAACTCTAGCTTAAAAGTAAAAGTGTAAATGATCACCTAATTTTCCTTTATATAAAAAAATAAGCATTTTCATAAGCTCCTAAAACCAAACATAATAACTTATCCTTATAACTCTTTAGGGCTCTCTTTTCAATGATAGGTAAAATATGATTAAGGGGAAAGTCTACCTTTCCCATTGTTGCATCTTTAATAATTAAGGCTTTTTAAGCTTCAAATTACGACAAAAGAATTCAACTTGTTCTTCAATTGAGAGAGCATCTAATGAAGAAGCCATCTAATCTAATTTAATCTAAGTTTAGGAATATAGAGAAACCCCTTCTCATTATCTTTATTAGAAACATTTCATAAAAATAATGACATGTGTGCGTTGAAAATTTATGATCTTATAATTTCCTTACCAAATAAGTTAGCCTATAAAAAAATGTAAGTTCAAGTAAATACTCAATCCTTAAAAGAGAGCTTTAATTTTTTCTTCAAACTTGACCATTAGATTTAATTACTTAGTTCAAATTGTAATTTTTTAAGATTAAGTTTAAACCAATAATCACATCAGAGATTATTTTTCCACCTATTATTCATCATCATTATATCACAATAAATTTATATTATCATAATTTTTAAATTATGTTTTCACCCTTTTTTAAAATCTCATTTTTTTTCTAGTCTTTCTTGGTATGAATAGATATTTTTCTTAATATTGTATTTTTAAAATGTAATTAACCAAATATTTGAATATTAAATTATATTAAAGGATAGAATACAACAAATCTTCCTCTAAATTAAGTGTCATGTATAAAAAGAACTCCTTAATTTTCAAAAAAGTTTAATTAATCCCTTAGACTCCAAAGATGATACAAATAAAATTTTCCATTTATAAACTACTTAAACTATGATAGAATTATAATTTATATCATTCAATTTTACTCACATTGTCAAATAAAAAAAATGTTCTTTTTTCCTTTTGTGCCTCCAAATAGTTACAATAAATACATGGAGTATGCATTAGTAATCTTTGAAATCCCAATTTTACTTTGTCTTTTTATTTTTTTTATTACTTACAATTATATTCTCCTTACTTTATTGCCTTTCTGATGAAAAAAAAAAACTTTTACGCATCTTGCTTTAAGCTATGAGCAAATAATAGTTATCTATTCTTTATTTTGAAATTTTCTATTAACATTACTCATAACCCCAAGTTTGAACATTAGGCAATTCAAAGAGAAAAATAAAATCAATACTAAAAATGGATATTTAAACCAATTTGAGTTTCAAGTTATTTGAAATTGGGTTTGAAAAAAGAAAAAAGTTCTAGAAGATCAAAATAAGAAATAGAGTAAAAAGTCACTTTGATCAGTATATTATTCCACTTCTAAACAAATATAAATACATGATCCAACTTCAAAATCATATTTATTTATTAATAATTTGATAAAATATTATACTTATTTAATAAGATTAATAATGGTTCATTTTATATTTATTCAAAAATTAGTATGAATAGATCAAAATAAGAAGAAAAAATATTACGCCTTTTAGAAAAAAAATATTATTAGAATATATATTGATTGTTTATGTGTGTAGATATATAATTAATTATTTTAATTTTGTTTAAGAAGAGAATTATAAGTTGAACAATAGAGTTTTATGCTAAGAATAAAGGGAATCAAATTATATAGAGGTTAGTGTATAATTAAAATTAAGTATGTATGTATAAGGATATTTAGAAGTTACTTTTTCAATATTATCCCTACTCATTTAATTATTTTCCAAAATGCCCTTAAGATAATAAATATCCTATAACCTAAATTCTCAAAGCATTTTCTAACAAATCCCTCATCTGTTCTCCTGTCTCTTTCCTTCTCCTTCTTACCTTATTCAAATTATTCAAACATTTTAAGATAAGCTCAAACAATCATCAACAATTTCAAGGTAATTCTGTTGAAATAAAGCTATTGAATAATCTTTTCTTAAGTTTTTGTTACAGATAAAGGAATTATAGGTTTGGAAATTTGTTTTAATTTTTCATGAATTGACATTAATTAGCACAAGTTAGCTCCTTTATATATAAATAAGCAATATGCTTAATTTTTATTGGTTTTGCAAAAACTAGCTTAGAATAGATTAGATTAGAGTTTATTGAAGAAGAAGTGTAAAAAATTAGAAAATTATTAACTATATATCGCAAACTTCTTGTTAAAGTGGGAGTCTTGTGATTTGTGGTAGGAAAATAAATACGAATGTTAGATTATAATGGAAATCTAGAGTTTTTATTGTGTTTCATGATATATTAAAGTAAAATGTCCAATTGTACCATAAAAATGAAGGAAAAACTAAACAACCCAGCTTATAATTAACTATTATAATCATCTATAACCCTAGCATTTATTTCCAGAAGGACTATAATTAACAACTATAGTTGACTATTCCCAAAAGTTTAGCTTCTCTATGCCAATAGTTGATTACAGCCTTGAAAGTTTCTCTTGAGGAACTATAATCAATTGTTATAGTTGACTACTACCAAATGTCTAGCCTCTGGATGAGGATGGTTAACTATCATTAGTTTATTTCTAGTTTTATATACATAATTGCATTGTGTGATTTAGTAAAGTTTTATAGATCATATATTTGTAAAATTAGGTTATGGTTATTTTTATTTATAATTCTAATGATAGAATCCATGGTTGGGGTTATTTAAATATAATATTGGTGATGAAATCCTGGATAAGGATGTCTTTATGAATTGATATGTGATTGAGGGGATGAAATAATGATAGTATGATATATTATCAAATCCGAAAAATTATTTATGAGGAGATAAGGCAGACTTTGGAGGCACAAAGATAGAGTTTGTCAAAAGATAAGATTGATCAAAAAGTACAAGAAGATTTAAATGCTTTTATATATTAACTAATCTTATTATCTATATTATAGAATATCAACATTCATATATGAATAAGAAATAATCTAGGTGGAAAAGGGTTTTGTAATACTTTTATGTGTGTATGTGTGTGTGTGTGTGTGTATTGAAGAATAAATTATTCACTTTCTATTGAATATATAATAATCATTATGGTATATGTAAAATGATTGATGTATGGTTGTGGTTAAACACAATAAAATTTAATTTTAAATGATTATTTTAAGTGTAACATTATAAGGAAATTAAGGTAACAATAACTAAACCTTACATTTCATATGTTACATTTATTTTCTAATAAGCGTAAAACTAGTTCTTAAACAAATTTTTCCTTAAAAAGGTATGGATTTTCACTAGTCTTTCTTATATGAAGGGTTTACTTAACTAACTATTAAACTTTTGTTTTTAATCGCGATTGATGTGAATGTTGTTATTAATTTTCATAAGTCTTAATAATTTTTACTCTTTTTATTTAATAGAAGTTTCCAAGTTCCAGGAAAATTAAAAAAATTATATTAAAATTTTTATAAAAAAATGAACAAAGTCTCCCCTCTTTTTGAACACTTCTCGAGAGTCACACGTCCTATGATAGAAAAACTTATATTATTTCCAGATTCGATAGTATCAAACATTAACAAAGTATAATACAATTTCAAACTTATGCACCTACAATAATTTAAAACCACACAAATTAGGAAATTTCTATCTTCATTGTTGTTTTTAATCCCAACTATTAAATCTCTTTTTATCAAGCTATCTTTTATCTCTATAGAAATATTAAACTCAAATTTATTTAGTTCAACCTGTAAAAGATTGAAAATAAATAGAGTGAGTTATGAGAACTCGATAAGTATACATTTACCACTACTTGTAAGAGATTTAGCTTTATATATTTGTAAAGTTTCAAACTAATCATATTTTAAACTAAAATTAATCACAAACCTATTTCCTTAGATCTCTAAATTACATAGCACCAAACTTCAGGTTGAGTATACACTTGCACACAACTAGATTTCATATCTCATATCACATATCATAGCATCCCTAACTATTGGCTAGTATGTTAAATTATTATCATATCACATATCACAATTCAAGTGCATTTCACACAATTCAAATCATCACATATGTTCAACATTCAAACTAGAGACAATTCTCTAAAAAAATAATTCATCATGTAAGATAAACTATACAGAGATTTAATAGGTTAGCAAATAATGGCTAACACATGTATAACAATAAATCCATGGAGATCATCAAAGACACACCTCATGGTATGTTCAACTTGCTTACTCAAATTTGACAGTTAGATCATTTTAGCCGATTTACTACATAGAACCCAAGCCATGCTTTGATACCACCTCTATCATGACCTGATTCCGATTGTAACTTACGTAGATTCCAATATTTGATTTCCACAAGCCTTATTATTTTTTACTCTGTCCTTTCAATAAAAGTTTCCAAATTCCAAAGGATCTTGAAGTTCATTTTAAAAGTTTTGCAAAAAAAATGGATGGAGTCTCTCCCATTTTTAAATACTTTTTGAGAGCCACATGCCCTAAAAATACAAAACATGTATACTCTTAAATATGACAGATATGATAGCATCATATACATATATAATAATATACAATTACAATATATATATATACAAATAAATAATTCAACATATCACAAGAATCAATAAATCTCTCTTCTTAATATTGATTCTAATCCCAACTAAAACCTAATTGTCAAATCCTTTTATCAAGCGACCTTTGATTCTTTATGTATAAGATATAACTTGAATAGTTTTCTTAACTTGAAAATAATAGAAATAGTCAAAATGGGTTATAGAAACTCAATGAGCATATATCAACCACCACTTTGTAGGTGACCAATTTTATAAGTAATAACCGTAAGTTAATTATGTACTACATTAGAAATTATTAACAAACTCATTGCTAAAATTTTTGAAATATATGGAACCCTATCCTAA
This sequence comes from Sindora glabra, assembly GCA_020226215.1. Lineage (NCBI taxonomy): Eukaryota > Viridiplantae > Streptophyta > Magnoliopsida > Fabales > Fabaceae > Sindora > Sindora glabra. Next base: position 99,176,482 of record CM035227.1, on the reverse strand, counting down.
AATGGGAGTTCACTTGCATATGACTTAAACTCTATTTCTCATAACCGTAAAAGTCTAAACTATTCGTTAATCCTCAATATTGTTATTAGATCGTATACTACTCACTTCAAGTAAATATCATATTCACAAACAACCATTAAGGCTTAATACAAATAAATCACCACAATCACATCAACAGTAATATCCACTCATAATAAAGTTTTAATATCATATCACATTCAACCCAATTCAAATAGCCATTAAACATTCTGATGGATGTCAAGCCCAAACACAAATGTTGTCACTATAATTCTATTAAACTGAAGTTTCAAGGATAATTTGATTTCTATTTCACGATGCAGCATTAAATAATAGATAATGGAAATTAAATTTCCAATTTAACATTCATCATAGACAAATTCTCGAGAATTTCCCATCTAGGTTCACATTATCATTTCATCACTTTCCATATCTTAAGATGCCACTTAAAGCATAAGTCACTATATGATATCATCATAAGGCAATGTTAATGCACATTACAATGTATAAAATAATAACACTGCCATGACTGGCTATGTAAGCATAATGATTTGTTCTCATCACATTTAATAGACAAATGATGTTAACACCATTATGCTTTCATTGTGCCACTCCATATTTACTTAATAGATAACTACTACTTTATTGCCAAGATCAATACTGTCTCATTCATACATGGCCTCCAAGGTAAAGTAAGGATGATTCATATTCTATAATTATATCTTTGAGGATTTACGGATGGAAGAATAAATAATTCATGTCACTTATGAAAGAAATTAAGTATAAAAATTATATGAACTAAATATTATTAAAATATTAGTTTAAGGTAGATATATACTCACCTGGTAATATTAATCCACCTTGGGAAGTTCTGACATATCCATAATCATCCTTTTACATTTTCTCCTAATATTACAATTCACATGAATAATCTATAAATATTTCAAATTTATTCCTTTTCTTTTCAAATCATTATTCTATTCTTTATATTATAATTTTGTTATCTCTTTCTTACATTAATCATAAGAACCCAAAAATATGCTATTCAATAATATTTTAAAATCAAATCTACATATATAAAAATATTAAAATTTCAATTCTAGAAAACTCATTTGATGTTGCTTATCCTTTCTAGCCTACCATGCCTTTTATTTTCAAAACTTATCTTTGAAATATTAGAAATTCCTATATATGACCACTTTTCCAATCCAACCCATAAAATAATCAAAATAGTAGGTTTTTATAATATAAATATGCTTTAGACACATTGGTATCATCATATAAATTTATTCACAACATATGGTTTTTAAGACATACAATCACCACTAAAAATATTATATGCTCTAAGATGATTCCACTCAAGTTAATTAAACTCTTTATTTTATAAAAATATTATTTTTATTTATTATTTATTTTATTTTTTTAGAGATATCTTCATTTTTCTTAACATACATAAAAATAGGTTTTCTAGAGTATACATCTACCATTGAACATATTATATTATTATACTCTAAAATGATCTATTCATGTTATTTAAACATTATACAACATAAGATCATATTTTTCTAAGTTATTATCACCTATCTCAAATATTTACAAAGTGGGTTTCTTCATTCATATATGAATTTACCATAAAAATAAAATATTGCATTTATATTTTTTTAATTATTCCATTTTAGCATTTTATAATAGAAAAATCATTTATATATATATATATATATATATATATATATATATATATATATATATATATATATATATATATATATATATCCTCTTATATGTTAAAAACACACTCAAATAGATTTTCTTCATATCATGTAGATCATGAGAAATTAAATAATGCTTAATGTATACAAGAGCTCACCATAATTCAAAAGTTAATTAACAGCTCATTGGCATTGGATTCACACTTCACCACGGTAGCTCAAAAGAACAACTGCTCTTTGCTACGGGTTTAAAGTTCAACATCGCGTTTCATAACTTTCTCATCCACCACTAGCGATGTTAGTAGCTGGTTATGAAGGGAAGAAGCTAGCAGCAACAAGGTATTGGTGGTTGATCTACGACTTCACACGTTCCTTCCACGTGCTTGAGATATAGCTTCCTTCACTAACGAATGATGTTGTTGCTAGTCACACAATAAAGTGGAGCTGTAACTAGAGGTGATCAAAAGGGAATAAGGCATCATTGGTTCCCAAAGAAAAAGAAAAGGAAAGTGAAGAGGGTGAAGGAACTCGGTAGAAGGAGAGAATGAAATTGCTACAAAAAACTAAGAGAGTGTACCGGTATGTAAAAAAAAGTGGCAAAAAATGTATAAAAATAGCAACCAAAATAATTTTAAAAAAAAGCATTAACATTATAAAAAAAAGGATGTGTTGACATAATTAAAAAGAAGAGTTGTGGGTTTTTCTACGATACTTCTTATCCTTATCATAAGCCCACTTTTCTTTCAATCTTAACCATTGTTTCATAAGAATTTATCCTAATCCTTTATTTAAATAAAAACCCATTTTTTATAAAATTTATTTCATTTTAAATTCCACCTCTTGTATTTTCAATCTTCCCCTTAAACATGCATATAAATATATATTTATAACAACTTAATAAAATTGAAAATTCTAAAATAAATATTTTAATCTCCTTCAATTCCTAATAATAAACTTTTAAAATACTAACAATTAATTCATAAAATTTTATACTCATAAATAATATTTTCAACTTGTGAGAAAATCTTTTTAGAAAATAATTAATCATGCTCTAAATTAATAATGGCTAAAAATATAATTTTCATTATCATTTTAATATTTCAAAACTTTCTAGAAAGAATAATAAATTCAAAACCAATATTAACCAAATAAATAATTTATCCCCAAACCTTGGAATTTATACAAATTTATATTTAAAGTGAAGGATATTACAAGTTCTCCTCTCTTTAAGAAAATTTGCCCTTGAATTTTCAGTAAGTTAAACATGATTGTACAGAATTATTAACGGCTTATTTCTCTATCCCATGTGTCATCATGTAAACTAAACTATTCTCAGTGATTTCATATACTAATTATTTCAAATTCAATCACATGAATCTTTAGTACTTAAATGATTTAGCAATTCACCTTCACTAAATTCAAGCTATTACATTTACTTATCTGCTAAATTCCTTAAGGCAAATCAATCACAACATATGCCCTAAGCACAATTTAAGATTCATCATGCAACACATCTCATCTTTTAGCTAATCTAGGAAAAAATGCTATTTATATTAGCATTAATCATTCACTATAAGCTCAGGCTAAGGATCTCAATCAAGAATTCAATCATGTAAACAAGCCCATGCCTGGTTTTATTCAAAACAACAATCACATTCATACTTTATTCAATCAACCATTAAAATGTATAGTCAATAATGACGCATCATATCCCGTTTATGCCTGGCAGCAATCATACAAACTGTTGTCGCAATAACATTCTCACAATTTCTTATTTCAAAGGTCAACAATAGCCAAATACAAACTTAGAATCACAAGCTTATCAAGTACTACCATAAACACTAATTTCACACATACAACATATTTTGGGTAATCATTAATCATTAAGCATTAAATAAAACTCAATCACATCACATCAGATAAAAATATCCAAGATCAACCAAGTATCAATCAGAACACTATGCATAGCAATATAGAGAATAACTGTAATAACTTTTAATAAAAATTTACCAAATAGCCATAGTTAATACCTAGGATTTCTCCTTATATCTTTAATCCAACCTTATCCCTTACCACCCTAAGCCCAAGAACACCAACCTTTATATCTCCAACCTTTACCATTCCTCTCCTCCTCTGTGGAAGATGTATACCTCCCCTAACACAAATCATATATAAGATCAGTATCATTCTCATAATGGTGATTATAGGCAGCAATCGATCTCATATATTAGTGATCAATGATTGAACACCATAGATATCGTATCACTATGATGGGACACTATAAGCATTAATTATATATCATCACATATCATAGGGTATGGTTAGAACATCAAGTATGCCATAAAGGTTTTGTTTAAGAAAACTTTCCATTCTCATGTCATCAATCATTTCTATCATCTATTTCTTTTTCATTTTTTAAGGAAATCTTCTCCTTAGGTACTTAATTACTACTTGTTGAAAGGGAAGTGGGCTCATTTAAGTATTATGGCATTAAGGTGTATCCTTGAACAATCAAAATAGTCAGAGGTATAAGTACTTGTCCACTATATTATGTAACTTCATCCTTCATCATTTTGTCATTCGACATACACACTTCTTTTAAGAACTAGAATGTCATAAAATATTTTTATTATGGTTGCATTTTCATTTACTAAAGCTAGTAGGAGGTTATTAAAGGTAATAACTTACATAAGTCACACACTTCAAGATTGGGTTTTGACAAAAAGTAACAAATAAATCTCCTATGGTTTAATATTACATAATCTCCTTAAAGTTTCAAAACTTATAAATAATCACATGAAGTTTTCAAAAAACTAAATATTGAAATTTCAATTAAGGAAAATAGGAAAGGACATAGATGAGACACTTATGATTTTTTCTAATTATTTTTTACTATAGTAAAGTCAAAGAAGTAATAAAAAGAAAAGAAGAAACAGATATCTTATTCTTTCATAGTTTAATTGAGTTTAAAATTAATTCTATTATTAATAATTTATTTTAGAAGAAACCGGTTGAATTCATATTAAAAAATAATTAAAAATAATTATGAGTAACTTCCATGTCTTTTTTCTATTCTTTAAACTAAATGGCCAATATTTTCACTTTTTTTAAAATTTCAAGAGTTGTTTGTAGGTTTTAAATTTTTGAGAGAATTATGTGATATTAAATTATATTTTAACGAACTTATTTATATTTTTTCCAAATAAAAATGAAAATGAGCTTTCAGTCATTCAAAAATAATTATAAATAAATCAAAATAAGAATTAATGTGAATAAATAAACTAATGCATATCGCAATTATCAGGTCAAAGATTACGAATGAATGCCGGAATATATTTGGTGCCTAGTCAATTTGTTTCGTCATCAGTGGCTCTTTTTCTTCTGAGGCTTATCTCTCATTTAATGTAGCTGAAATAAGAAAAGATGGTTCCAGAGAAAAGAGTAAAAACCATCTATTGAGGTCGTTGCAACTTGCATAGACGCCACAGACTTGTCTTTTGGTAATTTTTGACGTTAACAAAATAAGAGAGACTATGATATATCGTTCAATCAAAGATATATCTTAAATTTATTTTTAAATTAAATTTGATATATTATATCATAATATATTAATAATTAAATTTAATAATATATTAATAAAATATTATATTAACAATATATCACAACGATCACATTAAATCACTGGCCCAAGACGTGCACCTCAAATGTTGATTTGTTCCCGTTTAGGATAAAGTCCTGTTGTGCTGATTTTCCTTTTCTTGTGAGGTGTAAATGTGAAATGAAAGAACCTGTAAACCTCCCCCCCCCCCAAAAAAAAATTAAAAAAAGGGCCCCATTTCTCATCCCTTATAAAGAAATAAGAATGCTTATTAGTGAGTTTCTTTTTATTAAATTTTACTCAATGTATAAAATTTAATAATTTATATTAAACTTTATGTTTTTTAAATAAAAATATTTAATTTAAGCGTTGATAACTTACTATATATAATATATTCAAAAATCTTGAAAAAAAAGATGGTAGAATTATACTGAAATTTTTTAAAGCATTGGTTTGGAATCAAAATTTTTTTATTCTATTTTATTTTCAATAGAAATTATTTTAATTTGAATTATAAATAAATTCTTTTATTTACAACATACTAAAAAATTATGAAATTTAATTAAAAATAAATGTTAATAAATAATAATATCATAGTAAATACAATATTAAAAAGAGAATAAATTTTTTATATGATATGTATTTTATATCAAATGAAATAAATTTTAGTAAGATTTTTATTAAATTTGATAGATTTTATAATAAGACAAATATAATTAAAATAAAAATTATAAATAAAATAAAATTTCTTGTTACCTAAAATCAAATACTATTTAAAAAAAATTTATTTATCAATAAGGATCTATGTGGATTTGTCTTGTCTGCTCATCTCTCTCCATAAAGTAATCTGTTGCAATTTGTGTACCATATTATGCAAGCATACACACTCAATGTTTTTCATAGGATGCAAGGACTTTTATAATTGAAAGGCCATTTTACCCCCCAACTAATAAGTTTACCATGTACATTTTAAAATTATAAAACTGCTTCTTCACATTACAATATTTTAAAATTTACCCAATTTTTCTATGCGTGCGCAACTTCAAGTCTTCAAAAAAATAATTTTTAGATATTAAACAAAGTTTTTTTTCCAATGCTTTCTTAAGACATTAAACAAAAACTACAGTACATGTATTCCTTTTTTCTTAATGGCATCTTAATAAATTACTATTAAATATAGCGATATTATGAATGATATATTTCATAGTAATGTCGCTTAAAAGTATAATTACAATTACAATTATATAATATGCTTTATAATATAATTTCTCGTAAATTTTATCATTAAATTTAAGGTCAAGATTTCAATACAAACTTAATTATCTTAGATATCAACACTCCATATATTTAAATAATGGTAAACTATTAGATTAATCATTTATTAAACGAATGATTTGATTTAATTTCTTGATAATTAATATAAAGATTTCCATTTGCTAAACGGTATATTTCTCACAAATTTTATTTGAATTAACAAAAAAAGGACTCATATGAGTTATTAAAATCATATCATATTAATTAATTATTTATTATATATCATTTTTAATTTACCTATTTAATTTCATACTAAATTAATTAATTCTCTTTAATTGTTTTGATTAAATGTTAAGTTATTAAAATCATTATATTTTATCTTTAGTCTGACTATTTAATATTATACTAAATTTATCAATTTTTGAATTATTTTTAATCAAACATTGATAATAATTTCTTATTTATATACTTAAAAATTAACTTAATTTATTTATTTTTAAAAGAAAAAATATAGTATCGTAAATAAAATACAACGAGATCTTTTAACAGATATTCAAAAAAAATTGTTATTCATTAAGTAGGATTTGTTTGAAAAAATAAGAAAAATAATTTTATCGATTAATAGTAACATGAGATAAATGAATTTTTTTGGGCAAAATCAATTAATTAGTTTTGTCAAGTAAAATTTAAATTGAATGAATAAGTAAAGAAATAAATTTAATATGATTAAAAAGTTAAAAATAATTAAATGGATTTGGATTAAAAATCAAAATAAATGAAATATTAGGAGGCTGTTAAAATAATTTAATTTCAATTAAGCAAAATTATGAAAAAAAATAAAGTTTAACAAGCCATAGAATCAATTTTTCTGCAATACATGACATAATCTAGTGAAAATATTAAATAAGATGTCTATGGCCAAAAAAATATCTAAGGTGTAGAATTCTTGCCCCAAATTTAATATACATATGAGAATTAATTGATATTGGTATTAATCTGAAGTATATCTATTTATCAACTCAAATTAATAATTACAAAAATATGCTTATTATAATATACAAAATTCATTTCTATCATTCTTTTGGTGGCGTAATAAAATCTGAAAGAAAAATGAACGTGTGATATATTTTTATAATAAATTGATTAAAAATAATATTTTATGACTGAAAACTGCACTATAAACTAGAAAATTATTAATTATGAAATAAAACACTGCATGAAAAGAAAATTGTGTATATTATACTTACTCATTTTTTTATAAATTTTAAATTACTGTTTGTTTAAAATATTTAATTTAAAATGGCTTTTTTTCAATTTACTTCTTAAAAATGTTGTTATATGTATAAAATGACTTCTTGCAAACTTTTTCATACTATATAAATCATGTAAACAAAAAGTTAATTTTTCCTTTTTAAATAAATATTATAATTTATTTTGAAATTGTAATATCATATAACTTGAGAGAATGCATAAAGAATTTATTTATACACGAAAACATTAATATATAACATTACAGCCTAGAATTGATATTATTAAGAATTAAGAAATTATATAGTACAAACAAAGAATTACGTAGGAAGTTGTACTTGACAACATAAAATTTTTAAAAATATACTGCTATATGTATTTAGCACAACATTCATACACGCTTTTTCCTTTTTCTCTTTTAATTTTATTGAAAATTTATTATTTTTTGCCAAAACATTTAATACTTCTTGTATAATATTTTTAATTAAAAACTGCAATTTTATATAAATTTTACAGGATTTGACTCTTTTATAGAAATTACTTACTATAAAAAAGTTGTAAATTTGTATAATTTTTTTTAAAAAAATTACAAGTCAAATATGCATAAATTTTTTTACGTGTACGTGAAGTAAAAGTTCAAATTATTAGTGGAAGTCATGGGAAGCTAAGAGACGATAAAGGAACTGGTGTTGATTTAAATGGATGGGTCAACTTTGGGAACATAAAAATTAATGTGTGCAAAAATAAGTAATAAATAAACTAGTTGTAGAAATAGGTTGTAGATAAGTTTACAATCACATGATTTAATGATAAAATTATCAAACGGTTAAAAAGTCACTGATTATTTAAGATATGTATATCCCAATTTTAATTATGATATTAAAGAAAGATCCTTACACACACGTAAAAGAAAAGAAAAGAAAAGAAAGAAATGAGACCTTCTATTTTTATTTTTCCTCTTTTTTTGTTTTCTGGCTCCTTTACCTTTCTTAACCCCTGTTCTTTAAATAAATTCTCCTTAAATATAATCATTCTCTCATGAGCGAAATCATCCACTATACTTCATCTTCATAAAAAATTAAAAAAATAAAATGCTATTCGGCCTTTGCGTATCTGATGGCATGCCTCCTCAGCCACAGCTGATACATCACACTGTTAAACGAATCCAACGGCTCTGGTGACTCGTTCCACACAAAATGCCTGCTGGCGACCGCACCCAATCTTCTCATCTCCACGTGCCCTTCCCGCCACGCGCGGTGAAGCACGTGCCTTAGCTCCCCCGCTCCTCCTCCAAACCTCACAAACACAGCGATATCCTGCCACCTCAGCACATCTATAAACGGCAGGTCTTTAACAGGTCCGTCAGCAATCACTGCAGGCACGCACCCGAAGCGCAAAGCTTCACCTATCCACGACATGTCGCTTCCATACTCGAACATGCAGAATTTGCTACTAGCCAGTCTCTCTGCGAAAGTATTCAAATCCGACGGCTCAGATTCGACTAAGATCGCTTTTTCATTTCTCAACACTTCGACCAAATTTAAAGATTTCACGCTGCCATGCCTGACGTAGGCCAGAATCTTCGCCGCCTCAGAGGCCGTCCCCTCCGCCGGTGCTTGCTGCTGCAAGTGCTGACTCGAGAGCGGAGGTAGCGTTATGTCCTTGTGAGGAATGAAGTTGGTGTTTTTCGTTGGGAAGCATGAAATTTGGACTGAATTCTTCTTCAACTCAACGAAGTTCCGATCGGAGTTTTCTCCGATCCCTGCAAAGGACAAGAAGAAGTGATCGGCGCCGAGGGAGCGGTCCCAGTAGGGGAATTCTCTTCGTAGGCCGGCAATGAAACTGCCGAGGGAGCGCCAGGAGATATCCGGAGAGAAAGGAACGAAGAAAAGGTGAGCTTCATCGGCGTTTTTGGTCACAAAAGAGCTACGCCGGAGTGAAGTATAGAACATGGATTCAGCCGGCGTTGAAAAGTTGAAATCTTTGTTTGGTTTGTAAATGAATATTTTGAAATGACGAATCATTTTTTCATAATTCTGGATTGTTGTTGGTGAGAGATAAGGAGTTTGTGTTGAGAGAGAAAAGAAAAGAGAGAAGCAGAAAAGTGCGTAAAAGCATATAACGGACATTTCTGAATCCAGAACAATTAGGGTTGAGGTTGAACAGTGAAGTTTCCGGGAAGAATGGTGTTTTGAGATTTTGAAGATGAAGATGGTGAAAGATGAAGGTGAAGAAGCTGCAGAAGGAGGAGGATTTTGCCTACGATCGTAAAAAAAATGTCAGACGAAGTAAATAAACAAAGCATGGCGGTCTGAATCCTTAGCTGGCTGCGTCAACCAGGGAAGTTTGCTTGAGCTTGAGGGTTAGATCTCAAGACCTGCAAAATTCATATTTTTTGAACAATCAAGTGGTTTTGATTGGACGATTGGTTGTCGTTGATTGGGTATTACTGTCTTGTCTTTTAATTTGGATAGACACAGAATTAAAAGACATAGACTTGTTGAGAATTATGACATAAAAATATGAGTACCAACACTATATATATATATATATATATATATATATATATATATATATATATATATATATATATATATATATATATATATATATATATATATATATATATGTTGCATTAAAAATAGAATCGGACATTGAATTTAGCATGTAAATTAAGAATTATCATTAAAGGTAGAATAATAGGAAAAATTTATATTTATATTCAAAACTTAATTTTAAAATTTATTTTTAGTACTTATAATATTTTTATTTATTATGTGCTTTTTAAATCATACTTAAATTTATTTTAATTTTGTTTCAAGCATGAACTTTTTCTTTTAATAAACTTGTGGATCAATAAATTTAAGTTGGGTGAAGGTTCAAGTGTCATGTAATATTTTTTAAGGTTTTATATATATCTCTCTTTTCGATTCTTGATTCTTACATGCGTGTATACATCTTATAGTTTAATTAAAATAATAAAAATAAAAGGTAAATTGGGTTTTTTTTCTAGAAAATTTGAATAGATTTTTTCAATTCAATTTTTTCCTAATTCCAATTGCTTGGAATCTATTAAAGAAGAAAATATAAAGTGAAAAAACATTGTTTTAATAAAATTAAGGAAAATAATAAGACCAAATGCATATGTATAAAAAATTTAGAATTTTTTTTGCATACGTAAAGTGAAATCTGGCCAAAAATTAAAACTTGAATTAATGCTATTGAATTTATCAAACTAATTGCTATTAAAATATTGTAGTTTTTCACATATTAAATTACTGAAATTAACATTGAAGTAAATATAATATTGGATTGTCAAAATTTACTAAAATTATCACTTTAGTAAATATAGTAACGTATTATGACCTAAACATAAATATAATAATTTTTTAGCAAATTATTGCAAATTCATATGTCTGAATATTAAAATTATTACCTAACTAAATATAGCAATATATTATACATTGCCAAAAATAAATTAAAAATTAACTTCGATTCTTATACATTACATAAATGAATAATATGCTAGTTTATGATATATCAAATTAATCCTTTAAAAAATATTCTGTGTCACTTGACTTTTTTTCCACCCTTGCAACAATAATATATGATTTTTAGTTAGATCAAATTGTTGAGTTGAGAAAATAATATAATTGATAATATTTATATGAAAATAATACTAAATTTTCAATAGTAATATAATATTAGAAATTTTTTTACCTAAACATAAACATAATAAATTTTTAAGAAATTAGTGTAAATTCATGTGTCAGAATATTAAAATTATTACCTAAGTAAATATAACAACATATTAAACATTGCCAAAATTTAACTTTAATGTTTACACGTTGCATAAATGAATAATTATAATAGTTTATGATATATCAAGTTAATTCTCTCAAAATATTGCAATTTCATATGCTTAACTATTAAAATTATCACTTAATTATGAGTAACATATTAAATATGTACTATTACTCATTTTGGATATGATGGAGTTTAAAATTATACAAAAAATTATTGTTACAAAGATAAAGGTCATATTATCACTTTTCACTATTTTATTTAATTTCACTATATATATATTTGGTAATAAAGATTGTGAGAATGAAAGGTTTCTCTAATCCTATGCCAATAATATGTTAGGATTATCAATAGACACTTACTCAAAGGTTACCACTAGTCATGAGTTCAAACCCTAAACACCGCAAGTAGTAAAATTCTAAAGATAGTATCAAGTGACATTGCACTATTAAAGCATTTGTTACAATGAATATATTTTAATCATTCATTTTAGCATTTATCAAAATCTAATGCTAGGCAAAAGTCAAAGTACAGATATCCTAGAATTCTTTTAAAAAAAATATTGCTCCCGTGAATCAACTCCAATTTAATTAACTTATCCGCAGCCCTTGCATTATTTGCATATATATGTATATATTCAATGATCAAATTGTGTTATTCAATGATCAACAGATGTTAACTCTCAAAGAGAGTTTGCTCTTTTTCTTCTCCACGAGTTCAAATTTGATAATGAAATTTAAGTTCTTATAAAATTTTAGGTATGACGTGGATAAATCTTCTAGCATTAATTTAAAAAGCGACTACCTTATTGACATATAAAATTAAACAGTACTCTCCGTGTATATAAGTTGTATGATGATGTCTACGAATATCATTACTCCTTATAAGAATAAAAAAACAAATATAATTGATATCAACCATGAACAAATATAGTTAAATGATCAAGACTTGCCTATGAACGTAACATGCATATATGCTTTCCATGGCAAAGGAAAGCGACATGAAACAAAATTTTAATTTAGTAAACTATATTGAATGTCTAAAATTTGGTTTAATAACACCTTTCATATTTTGACAAGTATACGCTTCTACTCCTATAAAGTATTCCTATCGTTATAAATTACAACAGTGTTAACTTTTAACTATGGGTAAATCACTCTAACTTTTCCTATGATTTGATCTAATTACACTCAAATCTTATCAATTTTAAGAAATTACTCTAACCACCCTCATTAGTTGTTACACCCCTTAATATTTAAAATATTTTATGTGAAGAATAATAAACTATTATAAAAAGATATGTGATAAAATTTTGTGAGGATAATAATTAATTATTTTAATAAAATTTGAAATAAGAATTTTGTAAGAAATAATTAAAAAAAGGATAAAATAAAGTTTATGAAGATCAAATATGTTTAAGGTTGAATATTTAAGTGTAGATGAGATTTAGATTACTTTTTCAGAAATGCCCTTAGATATATTTCCCTATTATTTTTCCAAATCTTCAATCTTTCCCTATTTTTCCCATCAACAACATACTTTAAGTCCTCATCTTTATCCTCTTCTTTTCTCCTTACCCAATTAAGACATATCTTCATAAATCAATCACATTCCTTAATCCACACAACATAAGGTCTCCTACACTCCAACATTTGCTAAGCTTCATCTTCATTTTCTTTAGAATTTGGTGGAATTGAGGTATTTTAGCTCAAAAGGGGACAATTTGAACCCTAAATTAATGCTTTTGATTTTTGGATGATTAGGAGTTATCAACCTATAATTCCATTCATCTAGCATCACTTCCATACAGTGTAAGCATTCTAGCCAAACTTTAAAGATTTGAATGAGTTTGATTTATTAGATTACATTTTTCTTTTTTCCTATGTTTTATAATTCTTGAAAACATAACATGATTAGATGTTTTTGGTATGAATTTCTTTTTTGATTTAGTGCAAATAATGATATAAATGCAAGATAGGTGGTTTGTATGTGTATGGTAATTTGTGGGATGAGATTTTAGTAAGATTTTCTCCAATGAACAATGTTTTCATAAGGGAAAATCTATAGAATTCAAGCTATAATTAATTATATAATTGATTTCGCCCTAGAAATCTACTTTCTAAGTAAGCATAATTGATTTCATAATTGATTGTACTCCTAAGGAATTGCTCTTCAAAACTTATAATTGATTACATAATTAATCATGCCTCTACATAGTTGCTTTCTAAGATTGCATAATTAATTATATGCTCAAAGCTCAGTTCTTTAGACCTATATATTTAATTATGCCCCTGCAAAGTTGCTCTATTTTATAATCAATTATGCATTACAAAGTTTTACATATTATGTTATACAAAGGTTCAAGGCATACTAATTGGCCTAAAATGTTGAGATTAGTTAATATACATTAAATGATATTGATAAGGATGACTTAAAAGGATAAAGATGAGCTTGTGACGAATGATAATGAATGTGACTTATAAGAAAATTTACTTACTCTTTTTGAGATAAGCTTGATTTGTTATTATTGAATTAAATTATGAAATTTTGATATCATTATGCATATGAGGTGTTATGAATACTAATAATTGGGTTGTGAAGTTATGTATGAATTTAGATATATGTAAAGGAGGGTAAATTTGGTTAGTAAAATTTAATTATTTCGAATAGTAAACTTTAATTATTTTTTTTATCTTTATGATTTCTCTTGTTCTAAGATACTTACTTACTAAGCTTTAAATTTAACTTTCCATATTTTTAATATTCCCACTATTATAGAATTTCCAAACAACATTGATTGTTTAACCCATTTAATGTTAGCTACTTATTAATGTATATACAAATGTTATTATATATTTGATATATTCAACATCAGTACCTAAAATTAACATGGAAAATGGTAACAACATCAATTTTTTTACAAGAAAAATGATATGTTTCATTTTAGACATTGTTGAATTATTAAAATAAGATATTAGCTTTATAATCGACCTTCAAAATTAATGTTATTTTATATCTTAAATTTCACATTGTCTATTAATTTGTATTAAAAAAGCAATGTGTAATGTTAATTAAGATGATGGTATTTTAAAATAATTGATATGATTTATTAGTTTTTTTATCTAATAAAATTCATCTAAAGCCCCCACACCCAGAACAGTATCCAAACCTAATTATAGAATCCAATAACTATATTATTATATAAATAGTATCATTAGAGATAGCAGTATTTAACCCTTATATCAATGTAATATTTCACATACAATAAACACCTATTGATAACAATTTCATATATTTAATTAGGTTTAAATAATTTATGACATATAATATGCACATGTCGTAAAAATTAGAAATAATACCTCTAAATACTACATTGCATTTTGATTTCAATAGCAATGAAATCATCTAACAAGTCAATATATGAATTCTAAACATTGATATCTATTTGTGCTCTAATATGATTGTATTCCATCATTACAAGATATATTACTTCTTTTTCACTAACAACTACTGTTTACACCTTAAAATATTATAAAACTTGAAGGAAAATATTGATATCTTTTACTTCAATTCAATAAATCTCATTTCAATCCTATTATAGCATAAAGGAAATTATTTTAAAGGAAATTTTATAAATAAAAATATCCATAACCCTAAATTGTAAAAACTAAAAATAATACATCTAAAAATTGGACAAGTTTTATAAGACCCTTGTTAATTAACCCTTTCTTTAAAGAAGGGTGCTTAGATTGAATTAAAGAGGATATGCTTCTTACATTACACTCAACAAACTCAAAAATCTTTCTAATTCTAAGAAAACTATAAACCTTATATAACTTCCTCGAATAAATAAATGATAAGCTATTGAAATATTATTTTTAATAAATAATTTACATTTTAAAAATATAGCATATAACTTGTTAAGGATGTAAAATTTATCTACTTTGTGAGGAATATGCCAATATTCACACCACTCAAAACTCAAAAATGAAATTAGAAATACAAAATCTAAAGAAAACTATAAATACAAAACAACTAGGTGTTTTTATTAAGTTTAAAGGAAGAATGAAGCATTTAAAGGTACCTTAATGTTGAAAAAAAATGTCAATGAGGTGGAGACAAACTATTGATTGAACTTGAGTTATGATAATTTTTTATGTGAATTTCTCCATAAAGTAGTAGGAATTTTGCTAAGAAAATGTTTTTACTCTACAATATACACTTTGGGATTAGGACGGGCTTGCCTTGTATTTCAACTCCTCCTTTTGTTTTCTCAAGTTTTGACAAAAGAAAAATAACATTGTTTAAATCTCTTGTATTAATTATACATTAAAATTGATATGTAATATTATTTTTAAATTGTTTAACTATCAAATATAACATATCAATTTACTACAGAATCAATGTTATTTCTTTTTTTTATTAAATTATTGTTGTTATTGCTTGAATATAATTAAGTCATAATTTTAATTTTCCACACTAATTATTTTTAGAAACTTAAAATTATACCATATTAACATCAATTTTTAATAAACAACTGACATTATTTCTTTTTATTTAAAATTACTATTGTTCGTACTTGAAAGTTAGAAATCAGAAATAAAACTTATTACATAAATAATAAGATAAACACACTTATTGATGTAAAAAAGCACTACCTTTCAAATAACTTTAAATCATACAACAACATTTATAAATAACATTAATGATGTATAATATATATATACATTTACAAGTAATTCTACTAATTCTTACAAGGATAAGCATATATACATTTTCATTTATAATTAAACCTATAAATTTATATATTTAGCAGCCTTAACAGGCTAATGTTAATCTCTCTTTGATTATACACACACACACACACACACACACACATATATATATATATATAAACCATTCCTTCTGTAAGGCTCCAATTTCTTCTTTATTATAGGAAGTTGTGTCTTTTTTAAAAAATTATATATTTACATACAAAACTTAATAAGAAGACAAAATTATATATTTTTCATAAGTTTCTACCTAACTAAAATTTAACCCGTTTCATATGCTTAATCATGTTTGTCATGTATTTCATCACGAAATAGCAACACCTAACATTGCCTTATTATATGAAGTATTGCAATAAACTAACTTAAAAGAGTATTAATTTTGTGTAATGATGATCAATCACTATATTAGGTACTTAAACATATATAAGATTGTTACATGCACTTGGACTCATTAGACTGTGCCTTTCTTCTTGGCATTTCCCAACATCTAATGTACCTTTATGGACTGTTCAAATATTGCCTTCTAACTCACATATGGTTCATGCCCCAATAGATTAAGCAAGTACACCACTTTGTCTCTTAGACAAATTACCATCAATATCCAATTGCATCTATAACATTATTAATATCAAAGTAAGATAGTTGAGGAGAAAATATAAACAAAAATGAAGTAATCATCTTTGCACTTACATGCCCTTGTGGTATGGTACCAAATAGCAATCTCATTTTTTATCCATTAACATGGGCTTATCTGTGTACTTATAACATTTCACTAATAAGTTCTCTATTTGTTGAGTAAGGTATGGATCACTATAAGAAAGCACCTAATAAGCAATAAACAATTTATTTGCTAAATCAATTTTTTTAATCACTAAAAATTATTTAATAAGAAACTAGCTAACTTTTTACTAAATAATTGCAAGGTAGATATTTTTCTCTCACTAAATTTATCGAGAGCTAATATCCTTTGTTATTTTCACTTTCTTGTCCCTAAATTTGAAATATCAAAACTCTTTATAATTAAAATTTGTGAAAGAACAATAATGATAGTGGTTTCTCACTAAATTTAGCTAGAAACACTAATTGTTGCCAAATCCCTTGCTATATGGCTACTAATTAGTTTTACATCACATTCATCATTTGGTTCCCTTATTTTAATGAGGGATAGCTTCTCGCAAGTCCTTTTTTAATTGTAATTTTTGCAAATTTATAATAGACTACTCCTTGCAAAATCCTCATTTGCTTTTTTTTTACTAATGCACCTTGTTTAAGAAGACAGAAATATAACAAGAAATCACCCTAAATGCTGACAACAACAAATGACATTACCATTTAACCCAAATTTTGAAACTTTCATTAATTTCACATATAAGTTTATATAATGTCACACATATATATATAAATTGTCATTAAGCATCACATATATATAAAAAGTATATCAAGTGAGAGAAGTATTTTTATATGAGAATGAAAAAAATGAATCGTGATTATTAAATATAGGATTAAAAGGTTAAGATTAAAACATAAAATCATATAACTTTTTTAAATGCTCATGTGATGTAACATTTTTTAACTAGTCATGTGATCTTTTTAATTGATTACAAGATCTTAAATTATATTTTAATTCTATCCATTAATACAATATTTAATAGTCACAATTTATTCATCTCTTTTTTTATAAAAAAACATTCCTCTCACTTGATATGTCCTACACACACACACACTATCATAGGTAATTAATGAATCCCAAAACACCTAATTAAGTTCTTATCATAGAAACTAGTTTATTATATTTAATTTCTTGCTTGTTGTGCATTATGTAAAGAATTATTAGTATTTTATAGAGCTTATGTACTTGAACTTTGGGGGTCTGAAGAATTCAATGTGCTCAACACCATAAGTAATTAGAATCTTAACTGAGCCATTTATTGATCAACTTCATATTGACTTCACCTACTTACCAATTGTACTTATCCAATACTTTTTCCAAATTAATTTTAAATATAGAGGTTACAATAACTTCATCAATTATCAACTATGATTGAGATGGTTGTGGGGTAACATATGATCTAGATTTTGCTACAACCAAGACATGACTTTCCAATCTAAACCTATATAATCTCTTTTTTTTTTATCAGCCAACTGCCTTATATAAAATATTTGTATCATTAACTTTAGATAATTTTCTTATTACAGGCTCGGCAGTATTTGTTGCCTATTCACTATTATCACTTGAAGGCTTTCTAAATTCTTCAATGACCAATTGAGTATATTTTTCTTACAAAAGAAATAATGACTTTTAAATGTCAATAAACAAAAATAAATTGTCAGTTATTATGCTAAAATAGTGACTTTAAAGTATAAATTCCATATGTCAATAAATAGTTCATTTTATTCTATATAGTTATAATGATGAGGCTTACATCAAGAAGTAGCCACAAATACTGCTTTCTGTGGAGGCATTTACTAGTCAATATCTCTATAAACTTAAAAAAAAGTCAAGCAAATATCAACCCATTAACTTAGCATTTTAGTTATAATTATTTAGTTTCAAATACACATTTATGTATCCAATATCTTGGTATAAATATGGAAAGTCCATCCTTTTATTATATATTCAATTAAATTACACCATGTATAAGTAAGCACATAACCTGGAACACTATGAAATTTAACATTTAATATGTGTATGCATGTTAAGTATTACAAAGACAAACATTCAAAAAAATGATGAATGACTTTTTTTATGTATTTAAAAAATTTATTGTTATAGCCTTGTTGAAATCACATCAACAGGTTTAATAGCACTTATATACTAAAAGCTTGCTTAGCATTGTTCCATCCATAGCATGTGTAGTTCAAATTGATAATTTAGTTAGAAAAGATAAATAACTAAATTTTGAGATTATTTTATAGAAATTGGATTGACTTATCATCACTAATTATCCAATCCATATAAAGTGTTTTCAAATATCTTATCTCCTTTTTATAGTTTTTTTTGTAAAAGGAGAGAAACATAAGTACTCTTGGGCATACTTTTTTGGACAAAAAAATATTCATTTAATTTAATTATATATGTTATAATCAAAATGAAATTACTGTTCATCTATTTAAACAAGTATACATCAAATCATAGTTTATACATAATGTATAAAATAAGTAAATATTAAATAAAGTAAGACTCAATTAACATACTTAATAGTTAATGACTTATATTTCCTTAAAATAAAAAGAAATAATCATGCATCAATGATTATTTTGCATAATTAAATGTTTTCCTACAACATGATTTTAAAGCATGCATTGATGTGGTTTTAGTATAAGTGAAACATCACACAAAGTTAGATGTAGATTTCAATGTTGCATTTCCATCAAAATGCAATAAAAAATTGCTTAGAGCTCAATCAATGTGTTATCATTCATAAAAAAACTAGCTTTAGTATCCATGATCAAGGAATTCTTTTTTTTTAAAAAAAAATCCATTCAGGAAATACCAAGCATGCAAATAAGGTAACAACAATCGTTAAAGAAAGTATTAAAGGCAATAATAATTATTAAGTAGCATAGATATCAATAGTTTTATTCACATTAAGTGTATAAAAACAAGTTAAAATAAAAAAAGGGAAAAATAACATCTAGTACATAGACTAATTTGTTTAAAAGATTTCAAAGAATGGATCTTCTTTCCTTCCCAAGAATGAAGGAGTGGAGTATAAAACAAAATTATAGAATTGCATAATTGAATTAAAATTAAATAGGCAAATAAAAAGTTGGCAACCATTAAAGACTCAAAATTCAAGTCAATCTCCAAAGCTTCTAATATAGCTAGTAATTAGCATATCAATAAGAAATATAATAATAGGAAGTATGAAGTGACATAGTTATAATCTATATTTGAAAAGGAGATTCATTAAGAAAGATTGATAGCAAATGGTAAAGACACATGTATACCATCCTCAATGTGAAGGGCATCTCGTTGAATAATTAAAAAAATAAATATAAGGAATAGAACAATTAGCAGAAAGCTATCATTTTTAGTATATTCCTAGAAAACTTTTATTTTTCTTTTCTTATCAATCACTGTATCTACATTATAATGCTAAAGAAGCATCTCATAAGTTAGCTAACTACAAACACTTATGGCTCCATAATAAAACCATCAAGACAAATTGGTGATGGTAAATATTGCAACGCTAGTATTTATTACATTACATTTAAATTTTAATTTTAACTTCAATAAATTCCTTTATAAACTAGCATTAGTGATAAATTGAGCAACCTTTCTTTTTGCACTTATAACAAATGTGTTTGTATATGATAATTTGATAAAGATAGAACTATAAGGACTAAATAGGAATCAAGCAAATAGATTACACAACATTATAAATACCATTACAAGGGTTAGACTAATTTGAAAATAATCTAGTTCACAATATGCAATATTTAAAAAAAATAAATATATAACTCTGAGTTTTTCCTTCTTTAAATATGTCTAACATTAAAAGACTCTATTTTCACTTTACAACCTATAACCATTATTTTAGAGCTCTCCATTATATTTCAAATTGTAGTAGGGAATACGAAAAGTTAATCTAAGAAAGCATAATATTTGCATGAACAAAATAGCCAATGTTTATAATTAAAGCATAAAATATGTTATTATTTACATTTGCAAGAATCAATAAAAGCTTTCAAACATGAAACATATCTTAATTTTCATAATAATGTGTTTAAAAACTACTAATATATAGGAGGTTTCTATAAAGTAAGGAATTAGAGCCTTATTATAAACATCTATTTATCCTTCATATAAGACAAAAATGACATTATAAGTATTAGAATAGGACCATGGGGCAAAACCCATAACCTAGAATGATATCAAATAAAATTTACTCTTAATTGAAGTAGAGATCACAAAAACTTACTCATAACTACTTTCATCTGTAAAGTTCTATTATTTTTAAATCTCCAATCTCCAATGGCTAACCACTATTGCCACCAACCACTACAAAGTTACCAAAGAGGATTAATCAATGATAAGGTTAAATGGAGTGAAAACTGTATAAAAATGTAACCTTAACTTTTCAATTATATTGCCTGAGTTCTATTCTAATAATTCAAATTCTTAAAATAAAGATTATAATATTTCTTTTATATTACCTAAAAATTTAATGAAAGGCTTCAAAAAATAGGCCTGTAGAATATTAAGAAAATTTGCCAACATGCCTACTTCCTACAATCCACTTGCAAGGAAATTAGTGAAGACCATGTCCCTCATTAAATTTAGTAACACCTTATTCCCTTACTAAATGTCTCACAAAATACCACAAATATTCAGAATCAATCCTTTTGTATTCAAAATCAATATTTTTTTATTATCTTTTGCTAAATTATTGTTAATTTATTGCTAAACACTAAATTTGGCAAGGGAAATATAGTCCTCTGCTAAATGTTATTACTACTTAAGTATATTCTTATAATGAATCTAGAAAACTAAAATAAGAACCTAATTCCATATCTTTGATAACATAGCACAAGTACTTATTATTATCATAATACATGAGCTTAACTTCATAATGTCTAATATGTACACAAAAAGAGAAAGAAATTAAGGAGTAAAAATGAATGCATATGATATAAGTCTGCATTCAAGTAACATTATCTCTTCCATGTCGAACAGATGCAAAATGAGATCCTTAGGTAAGTAAATATTATATTTATGTGCCATAACACCATATCTTATATGTAGCAGTATGATCTTTATAGATGTGCATCCCATGTATAATGGATTAGAGCTCTTATTAAGATTTATCAACTTTTATTTTTTTACTAAGGATGAGTTATCAAATTCTTTAATTTTTTAAATTTATCATCCTTGCCTTTATCCTCTTATAGTGACCTTTTATTAATTTCATTCAATTGAGATACCTAAAATATATTGTAAAAACATATGAGAATCAAACATGTTAGATAATATGCATTTGACCATAAACAAAGGATTTCAAAGGATGGAAAACCTCACTTTTATGTATAATGTAATTAAAGTCTTTGGCCAAGCTAAGTAATTGTCAATCATTTAGATCATTGTAATCACCTCATCAATTGATAATAACACCTTAATTATGCTCTATTTGATAACATCTATCATAACTTTATATTGGTCTTCTGGTAATGCAAAGGTGTGAAGCATACAATGCAGGAAAATGGAATCCCACTACCATAAGTATCTAGTAATAAGCAGTAAGGTGACAAAAATTTACTTGTGGTAATTAGGTAAAAGAGTTAGGATCAGTGGAGTAGCAACTACCTTGCTATGGCATAAGGCTTACCATCCATACCACCTTCTCCTCTTCCCTCAAGGCATACAGCTAGTGTCCTGCCCCTTGCCTGAGCATGCCCCCACATTCTCTATAACATCTTTCTTCATTTTTTTTACCATCTCAACTATAAATTGTGCCCTAACTTCTTAATATCTTTATTGGATAGTCCTCTAATATAAGGACATTTTAAAATTCTCCCGAAATAAGTTTTAAGGCCTATTGATCCTCCAATACCTCTAAGATAAGCCCTCTGAGCTTCCCTCTTAGTAGATATAAGCAATAATAAGATATTTCATTTGTAAATAGATATATCCTCTTCCCCCTAAGGCTTGGATTATAGAAGTTAATAGTTAAAATAAAGATTGTTTTATTCATTAGGATAAGTTAAATTAGCTTATAAACTTCAAGAAATTAGACATTTTTTTATAATTATGGAAGCTGTTAAAATAAAAAATAACTATTACAAATACTATTTTCTACATTATTTTGGTCATTAATTATCGTCATGACAACCATTGTCTTAAAATGTATTTTCTATAGCCACAAGCCATTGATAAAAGTATTGGATTATTATCCATAGTCGTGACAATCAATAAATGTATCTTAAAATATTAAAGACCAGGGTTTTTTATGATGGCCTATAAAGTCAAAAATAATAGAATATTTTGTAGTACGTAGTAATAGTCACAAATTGCACACAAAATAATTACTTAATTTACTATTTAATATTCCATACATAAAATAATAACTAAAACCTAAAAATATTTAAGAAAGCAAAATGCATGTCATATACCAAGTTTAATATTTCATTACTTGAGAAATTTATAAATACTCATGTCTTAAAAAAATATTTACCTTAAAATATATAATTCACTGAATTCTAAAATTAGTACAAGACCAATAAACCACATGTGCAAGGCATCCTTTTAAAAAATCTTGAATCAGATTTATGGATATTTTTAGTGAATGATAATTCTTTAACCTTCAGGAATCAATTTTATTTCTCATTTTCATAGATTTACAACAAGGAATTATACTAAATAATATACATCTTATTCATTCAAAAGAATCACTTAGAGATAATATGATATAAGCACATTTCATTTATATTCTTTGCATTTCATAAATCATATTATGTAATGATGAGAAATATGGATCCCATTCTTATCTTAACAAACACGCTTACTCTTCTATATCAAACTAAAATTTACTCATATTGCATATTTAGAATGATATAATAAAGTGATAAGGAAAGAGGAAGACTATAAATAGTGTTTAATTCATAATTGGAATATGAAAGCATCATATATAAATAATGTTTCATCCAAGAAGGAAAAAAAATAGAAACAAAATTTCTTACATGTCAATTTATTCATAGAAACATCAAACTAATAGAAACCATTACTTCAAATTTATTTTGTTAATTAAATGTTGCATCCTAAGTAGAGATCAAACTCAAAAGAAAACTTAAAGTGATAAATTCACTAACATTGGAATATAGTGCTTATCCACATAACACAATAGGCTATAATTCATTAAAGATAGGGTAGTATTTCTTATTTAACACAATCTCTATAGCCATCTTCTTGTTCACCTTAAGCCATTGAGATCCTTTATGCTAATTTGATATGGATATTGTAAGTGTTATTTTTCGTGTTATATTAGTCACACTTAACATTTCTTGGATTATCATATAAGATTTTAAAACTCTAGTTGGCATTAACAAAATAGTTGTATACTATTATGAAATTGAACAAAAGGATGTAACAATTAAAGAGTAATACAAAAGCAATACAAATCTCTTATTAAAGAAATCTAAGAATGCATTAGCTAATAGTTTCCTTTCTATATTAATCATAAGGAACTTTCCCTATTCTACTTCTTGTAATTAGAAATGATTATGATTGTTGTCTAAGTTATATGCATCTATTTCTAGCAAATACAAATAAAAAGATAAGAATATAAACAAAATTATGAAGCTATGCAAAGTATAGTAAAAAACTATTTTACCATAAAGGCCTAACATATATGAGATTAGAGATATACCTCAGTGGAACCAAGAGCAATACTAATAAAAAACAACTATTTTTCTAAAGAGTCATATCAATAATTAATAACATGATTTTTTGCAAATTAACTATTCTTTCAAACATTTTTTCAAGTTTAAAGTCACTTACAAATTAAGCACACCATTGAAATTAAGATGGTATAAAATTTCAAAAAATTGATGGTAATTAAAGCTAACCTTACTTAAGTTTGGCTAAATGTTGAAGCAACTTGTATAAGTTACCTTAAATTTTAAATTTACATTAAACGAACAAGATAATTAGTAAATGCCTAAATAATTTTAAGAAAAATGACCAAAATGAATTGAAAGAACTATAATTAATTAGACTATGAGAGAATAAGAAAAGTTTTATAGATAAAAAAATTCTAGAAAGTCTAAAAAAGAAAACAATAGTAGGTAGATAAAGAGTGATGAAAATTTTAGATCAAACACTACCTTTAGCTTTAGGTGATCAACTTAATGAAGAGAGCAAACCTATTACACTATAATAGAAAAATATATTACTACATTAGGATAATTACCTATAAAAAATACAAAATTTAGCTGCAAGTTCAAGAGAAATACTTACATTATAGAAGAACAAAACAATATTTGTACTTATACACCCATGCCACTCCTTTTTATTTTTTAATCATATAAATAAAATATTTAATTACACATTGGCATTTTATTTCATGTTATTGTTGTTAAGCTACATATATAGATGCTGCATTTGGAATATGCTCATAAAATTTATGTTAAAAAATTCCTATTACTTTAAGAAAAATACCATTTAAAAGAATCATTTAAATATGAAATGAAATTTTATTTTTAAATATGCCAAACAAAAAAAAAGTTGTTCCATACTAATAAAGGTAATTTTATATTGGTGTTGTTTGCTTATCTTTCCCTACAAGGCAATATGTTACTTCTTTCAAAAAAGGTTAATAATGAAAATTTTGGATAAAGTTTAAGCAAACATACACACTCAATGTTTATTATAGGATATCTTTACACTATTTACTAATCTTACTAAGTAACATTTTTTAAATCAAATATCCTCCACTTCTCTATAAATTTTTTTAACCTTACCTACTTTTCAAAATTTTAATATTTTGACTCGATTAACAATTAGTTCTTTAATTTTAGTATATATTTGATGATAATATCACAAACAATCATCGTATGTCTATTTTTTTAAAATATAAAAGAAAATTATTGTGAGAAATATTACACCTATCGAAATATGAGATATTTTACTTGTTTGTGAATAGAATTTTTTATATGCCTATCACTACTAAAAAATTATTATTTTATTAATTTTAAAGAATTAATAAAATAATCAAATTTTCAACTAACTCTTATTATTTTTTTCCTATTTTTAATAATAGTGGACACAAATTATATGCCAGCCAAACAATTAATAATTTTTCATCAAAATATAAAGGGAAATAATGTTGAGATTTCAATATTACAATTAGGTTCCAACTATTTTTTATGGAAAATATTTATTTTAGAATTAATTTCATTAACTTAAAATTAAAAAAATTATTTATTTAATATTAAGTGTAAGAAATATAATGGGAAATAACATCATCTATTTTAAAGAAGAAAAATTTCCATTACTATGTATTATTATTTTAACCATAAAATATAAAAATAATATGATATTTCTTTATTTATATAAAAGTAAATTTTCCTTAAACTTATTTTTGGTCGAAACAAATGAAAATTTAGAAAACTAGAAATAAAAATGCTATTGATATAAAAAATGAGACTTTATTATGCCTTTTTTAAAATATAATTAATTAGAATTCATTTTATGATGAGAATAATCAGAATAAATTGTATATCCTCGTTAAAAATGAAATTTACATGGAAAAAAGAGTGAATTTTAACAAGTAAATATGAATAAGCTAATGGATAAAATAAATTCTAATAATCTAGTAAGAATTAATATAATATTTTCATATGAAATAGATAATGAAAGTAAATAGAATAAAGAGATTAAAGGTTTCAAGTTATTAGAAATGAATTTATGAATATAGAGGAAATTCAAAGTGAAAGAATAAATATATAAACTCCATTTCATCTTATGAAACTTATTTTTCTCTAATTAAAAACCCTTGCTTTCATTTCATTCATCCTCCTCCTCCTTCTTCTTCATATCTTCTTTCAATAAAGTTAAAGGAAACAAAGCTTCATCAATATTCTTATACAATCAAGGTAAAGGCATCTAAGTCATCATTAATCTTAAACTTCTTTTTCATTTTCTTTAAAGATTTGATGAAGTTAAGGCTTTGAACTAAAAAAGAAAAAATTTGAGCCCTAAACCTAAACTTATTGATTTTGGATGATTAAGGATAGCAAACCACAATTTCTTTTGACTAAAGGCTTCTCTATACTCAGTGAGTAAATATTCTAACTCTAATTAATAGATTCCAAGAAATTTTAGCATTTAAGTAATCTTCTAGGATTTCTTGAAAATGAATAGAAATGCTTGAATAATGTGTTGGTTTGTGATATATGCTTGATTTGATAATGAAAGTGACTTTAATGAACTGATTTTAGTTTGCATTTATGATTTCATGAAGTTTGGATGACATTAAAAGTCTTAAAGGCTAGTTTTGGGTGCATAACTAGTGACATTTTCAAAGAATTTGTAGAATTCCAAGCTATAGTCAACTATAAGGCCAAGAAATTGTTTCTTAGATGTTGGAAGTTGACTATAGACATCTAAGATTGTTCTTTGGACACTTATATTTAATTATAGATATCCATAATTGCTTTTGAATCTTGATACTTAACTATATAGTTAATTATGGCTCTCAAAGTTACTCTTAAGCTTCTATAATCAAGTATATAGTTGACTATATCCAATCTACTCCATGTTATCAAGGGGTCAAGGTGGAATGTAAGGTTCCTAAACACTAAGATAAAATAGAATAAGATAATTTAAGTTAATTACATGAACTTGTGTTCATGAAATGGAAGTTAGAGGTATCATGATATATGATAAGTGATGTGAATAAACTTCTTATGTTATTTCTAGAATGAAATAAGCTATATGGCCATGCCATAAGGCATAGGTAACGTTATACTATTAAACATGATTTATGATTGAGATTGATAATATTGAAATATAAGATAAAGATGTGAATGAAATTGTATTTGAATAATGAAATATTATGATGTATGATATGAATGAGAATTATTGTAAAATTGTAAATTGAGTTAAGATTTGTGTGGCTATGCACCAACGCATGGTATTACTATGACATAGATTGAATTATTAATGTTTGAGCTACAATATGAGAAAAGGATTGAATATGACTTGAGTTATAAGAAAGTATGATGGGGAAAGGATGAAATATCATGTCTAGTAAACCAATAACCATTTGTAAAGAGATAAGTAGATATTAAAATGATAAGGTTAGTGTTTATGAAATAATAAAAATGACCTAAGAGGCACGAGGAGGTTTGATTACTATTTAAGTATATTAAATTTGTTTATGCACGTTTATATGTTATTATTTGACAAATTGATAATGCTCATATGATGAATTATGTTATAAAGGTTTGTGAGCCTTTGATATTATTTATGGAACTTAAAGAATGATATTGTCATATTCTAAATATAAATATGAGTTGTAAGAATATGGAGATTTACTTGCTTTTTCCTAATTTGAAGTTATGTATACGGTGAGATGAATATATGTATAGTTAAAAATATGTGTTCAAATGAGAGCACGGATAAGCTCAAATAATTATAAATGAACAAGTTGCTACTAATATTTCTTGTGTTAGAAATTATGTGATCATAATATTTATGATTTAAGAAGGATAAATTCGATTGGTAAGTTTCAGTTAATAAGATGTTTAATTGTGGTAGAGTATTTACTCATTAAATCCTAGATTTACCACTCCTTATATTGTCTTTGTAGATGTTACACTTGAATTACCTTCACCACCATCTCAAAGTCAAGTTCACGAGATATATTATATGGTATGACTTAGGCAATATTAGATATTTGATATAGATGTTTTTAAGCGAAGGTGATAAGGGAAAAATGGCTAGTGCTTACCATTTATGACAGATAGATCTTATATAAATAAAATGTCATTTGTTATTTTCAATGCATGATATCTTCTTGAATCCCTATGCATACATGTGTAGAATGAAGATTAGGCTGATAGAAATTGATCATTTTGTATTAATAACAATCTTAATTTACATTCAAATTCAAATTTTAAATCTCATTTATAATAAATATAACATTGTTGAAATAGAAATATCTTCATATTACATCAATTTATGATTTTGAAAGACAAATTATGTATCTTAAGTATAAAAATAGAAAAATTATACTTTATCCACCTACAGTTTTACTTTTTTTCATTTAACCCACTTGTAGTTTTAAGTATTGCAATCCACTTATACTTTCAATTCTTAACATTTTATCGGCTAAAATACCAAAATAAGGTTTTTTACAAAACTTATTACCGATTTACTATTTTTTCGAAACATATTACCGGATTACGCACGGTGGCGGGAGGCGCCATTTGGTGTGGCGCCTCATGGGCGGAGGCGCCATCTAGGATGGCGCCTTTGGCGGTCTGAGGGCGCCATTCAAGGTGGCGCCCTCGCTCAAATTTTTTCATTTTTTTCCTTTTGAAATTAATTAATATTGATATAATTTGAAAATAAAAATTATAAAAATAAATAATATATGATTGTAACTGAAAATAAATTTTTGAAAATAAATTACTTATTTTATAATTATATTTGATGTCATATAAAAATATGTTAACTCCACTTTGATATCTAATACATAAATTTATTATAGGAATTAAATAAGAAAGTAGTTAATGATAATAATATAATGAATAAAAATAATAAATATTTAGTAAATAATTAAATATTAATGTCTCTCAAAATTTTACGTAATGACAGTTAATTTTTATTAATTTTTGAAATTATAAACTTCTAACGCTTGGAATTATATTATTACAAGTCATTATTTAATATGTTATTACACATAAGTAAATTTATTGAGTATAATAAAATATTCTTTATATACAAAGTTGAAGATAGCTAAAAATGAAAAGAAATATAATGTAATAAATATATTTTTCTTATTTTATATTTATTCCAATAATATGCTTGTCCATTTTTATTTATTTGAATAAAATTTTGTTTATTTTGTGACAGAATAAATGCAAACTGGCAAGGTTGAAGATAGCTAAAAATTGAAAAAAATCTGATTATTTCGTTTCAATAATCTTTTCATTTTGTAATTAAATCGGAATTATAACATGAATTAGATATTTTTTATTTCATCAGAATGATAAAATATTTTGGCAATGAGAGTGAAAAGTACCGATTAATTATTTTTTAAGAAATTATTATTCGTTTCATCGTTCGCTCGAAACATTTTATCGAAATAAGCACAGAAGATACGAACAACGATGGAGAGACGCCAAATGACGTGTAGAGGTACGCTAGACGAAATGGCATCGTTCGCGCTGAAGGGAAGGAACGACAGGCGATATGGCACTTTTGGCCCATGGCACCCTCGTTCCTCGTTTCTAAATTAATTAGGCGGCGACTGTGTTGACTGTGCACCCTAGAGACATGAATTTTTGTGAAAGTATGATAATTAATATTATTTATTTACTTGCAAACGATAAATAAAAAAAGAATAGATAGGTTAAAATAGGCTAATACGTTTATTTCATAAATTATTTTGCGCTTCACCGTAGTTTTGAAACTATTTACCAAATTACGCAGGGTGCCGTTGAAGGCGCCTTTCAATATGTCGCATTCGCTACAGCGAATTTCACTGCGCGGGCTGGGAGGCGCTATTTCACCTGGCGCCTACCCAACAAACTTTTTTTTATAACTTATGGGGCTGGGAGGCGCCAAGTGACATGGCGCCTCCACAGCCCCATTTTATAAATTATTTAAGTTTTATAAATTTATATATTTATTTATATAATTTTAATTTTATCATAATTAGAACGAAATTATAATTTTTAAAATTTAATTAATTACATTTTATGATATTATTTATCTATATTAGTCGTAAAAATTAAGATATAATTATAATAAAATTAAAATTATATAAATAAATATATAATTTTGTTAAACTTAATTAATTTATAAAATGGGACTGTGGAGGCGCCATTTCACTTGGCGCCTCCCAGCCCCATAAGTTGTAAACCTAAGTTTGCTGGGTAGGCGCTAGGTGAAATAGCGCCTCCCCAGCGAAATTTGCTACAGCGAAGGCGCCATGTTAGAAGGCGCCTTCAGCTCGCGCCCTGCGTATTTTGGTAAATAGTTTCAAAATTACGGTAAAATAAAAAATAGTTTATGAAGTAAACGTATTTTGGTATTTTAACCAAGTAGATATTTATAATAGTTGTGAAAATATGATAATTAATAATATTAGTTATTATATATGGAAGATGTCCTTATCATCATTTTTTAAATAAAATTAAATATTGCAATGATCTTCATGATTTATTGTTATTTGTAATTATTCCTGCGCAAGCAATTAAAAAAGTGGTAGTAATTAGAAGCATCCTAAATGTTGACGTTTGGCAATAAAGTAGTAAAGTCATCCTAAATGTTGGTGTCTGGCAATAAAGTAGTAAAGTCATCCTAAATGTTGATGTCTGGCAATAAAGTAGTAAGATAAATGTACACAAATATACAAATATATAAATGAGATAGAAAAGAAAGCTAATGTCTACGCAAGTGGTGTCCAGTCCCACATCCAGGATCGGTAATGTGGCGGCCGTATCTACTAACCCTCTGCGCAGGCTCGGGAGTCACATCCCCGGTGTCTGTGTCTGCTCTGCCTCCAGCTCCTACTCTGCCTCTACCCCTGGCTCCCGCCCTGCCTCCACCTCTACCGCTATCTACAAGCTCTGAGTGGTCTGTCATCATGCCACCATGCGCTAATCCCTGATCCTGAGTATGCCAATCAAATACAGGACGATATGGCTGCGCTGGACCAGCATCATCAGAAGGAAAGGCATAGAATGCAAATGAAACTCCTGGTGCATGTGGAAATGCCTGGAATGAGGATGGAACACCAGGAGGGAGCTGGTACATCTGGGGTGACGACGGCCTAAACAGTACGGCCGGGAACGTAGTGGAGGATGAAGGATCATCAGGTGCAGTAGGGTGCAAATGAGATGGAGCAGTAAGATCAGGCATCATCGTCATGGTCTCCTGGGCAGTCGAAGGTGGAATCTGCTGCACTGTCGAAGCGGACGGAACATCAGCCTGCGACGTATGCCGTGGAGCAGTGCGACGTCGTCGGCGAGAGCGAGGCTGATCATGGTCACCCTCCGGAGGGTCTGGGATGTGATGGGCCTGGGGAGCTAGCTCCGCATGTGAGTCAATGATGACATGATCAACCTGCTGAATCGCATGAAGGATGGACTCCGTCGCTGACCTAATCGCATCGAAGGTGAACATAGTCTGCCCCTCAGGGGTAGTGAAGTCCTGTAGTGAAGAAACCTCATCTACCTGTGCAATTTTTGACATTGAAGTTAGTTATAATACTAATGCATTTAAAGAAAATCAGATACAAAAAACTAGCACGCAAAATTACCACAAGGTCAAGCGCTCCCCGGACAGGTGTAATACACCGTCTGGTAACCCGTCTGTACCATGTCATGTAATCGGAACGTGGTCCCAGAACTAGGCGTGTCATCAGCTCAGCGATAACGCACAAGTCTCGCCGGATATCCCAGAGTGCAATATACGGCTGATGGCGGATGTGCCACTCCTCGTCATGCCGACCGGACAAGTGAAGGCAGTGGACCTCCGCCACCTGCTTCGGTGGCTCTGGAATGGCCTGGCGTAGTCCAAACTGCCGCAAAACCCTATCAGGCTGGTGCCACTCGACAATCTGGAAGTGAATGAGCGGCACCACTGCTGTCCAGGTGTCGCTCCCATCAAAGCAGTACTGAGGCAGTGATGCGATGACCTCCTCAGTGTACGGGATCCAGACGATCTGAAGTTACAATTTTATCATGTGATTTAAATACGATTGTGGATTGGACAAAGCCTTGAAATTAATGATTGTAAAACCCCCCTGCGTACCTGGTCAAGTCGAAGCCGGTCCAACACATATCTGTAATGGGGTAGGCTGTGTGCCGGACTATCCTGGAACGTCTTCTGATAGTGCCACCTACCAGGTTCAATAACAAAGTTAGGCAACTGCGTAGCAAACTTAATTATAAGTGAAAGTTGAAATATTTTCTAACCTGCGCGCTAAGGGGCCAATCCCTGCATCCCCCTCTGGTATGTCTGAAATAGCTATCGCGGGAGCGATAGTGGGAAATCTATCCCAAGCCCAGAGCTGCAGTAGTAGGCAACAACCTCCTATCTCTCTGTAATCCGGTGCGGTGGCCTTGCAGAGCTCTCTGTACAGGTATGCCAGGCAAGCTGACCCCCAACTGTACATCCCAGCCTCGTGTAGGTGTGCGATCAAGGGTAAGTGCATGAGGTGGACGTATGTGCCGGAATGGTCCGGAAATAACGTCCCACCAATGAGTCGTAAAATGTAAGCTTGGGCGAATCTCTGCACTGTCACCTCATCCGCATCATCTGGAAGATGAGTGAAATGCCTCTCCAACCAGCTCATCCTCAGTCGCCCCCCTCGGATGACATTCTCATCCACCGGTAACTGGAGTCCCAAGTACTCCTCTATCAGGCCTCCCCACCCCCACACAGTGGGCCCCGTCACTACTCGACCGTCAATGGGTAGGCCGAGCTGAAAGGCAACATCCTGCAGGGTAATAGTTGTCTCTCCCTGCGGCATGTGAAAGGTGTGCGTCTCCGGCTGCCACCTCTCCACAAGAGCACTGATCAACTGATGGTCGATCGACACAAACTCACACATCGCCAAGCCGTAAAAGCCTGCCTCTCGCAGAAAGGGGACAATCATCTCCGGCGGCGGCTGGTGATGGTAGTGATGAGCTCGGCGAATCCTAAGCACACGGTCAGACTGCCAAAGAAAAAATAACACTAACTATAACGTCTGCCAATTCAGAAACAGTAAATACTCAGGTTAATTAAGGTGTAGCTATTTTCATACATGGCCTGTCCAAACCGACTGGGATATGTGTGAGGCCTGAGCGGTCAGCAGCGAAGGATTGCGTGGTCCAGGATCAACGCGTCGGGATGTGGATGCCATCTGCCACGACAAGCATTGCATAAGAATGAAATTTAAACACACACAAGCTTAAAGGTGTTGTCCAATTTAAGCACAACCTTAAGGTATTAAAAAATAATATCATAAACTGTCTTAAATTTAAGGTGCAATATATATAAATAATATCATAAAATGTCAGGTGATAAAAAATTTCATATTACCAGTAATGGGGTAGCCCTTATATACATAATAATGTGCAAATTTACAACCGTAAAAAATAAAATCTAGTGTGCAACCGCTACACTTATGACATTGGTTAACATACTTTAAAGCATACATGCGATAGTAAATAGTAAAAATCACGGTGTAGAAGGGCCTTCATCCCCATGAAGCAGTGGGCAACGCCTACGATTATGTCCTTCCATCTTACAATGATTACATTTTTGCTTTACACCGCTCTCCTGAGGCCAATCCATCTCATTTCTGATTCTGGTCGCCTTTGGTCGTCCCCTTGCACGTAATTTTCCATAATTTGGAACTAGGACAAGGAATGGTGGTAGGTTATTCCACTGCGACCAATCCCCAACAGGCCACCACTCAGATTTGTAACAATTGAGCAGCGTGTTAAGCCTGTATACAGCATCGACATATGGTTCCCACGATATGTTGATTGACGCACAAGCAGCAATAATATGAGCGCAGGGATACCTATATGCTTGGAATTGTCCACATTCACATTGCCCTTTGTCTAATAACACCTGGACGACCTTTCCACATGACCCACTAGCCATATCAGGGCCCTCCACCACCTCAAACCTAGTCCCTTCTCTATTGTAAGCACGAACGTGGTAAGAAGTCGCACGTGACTGGATAGTCGCAAGCTCTTGTCTGAATCTGCTTGCGTATCTGTGTCCTTATTGTAGGTCAGCGTGCGCTTGTTTTGCCCTTTCCACAAAGTACTTGACGCATCTATAATATGTTTGTTGGACAAGGCCTGTGATTGGCAGCTTCCTTAGTCCTTTGAAGAGGCCATTGATGCACTCTACAATGTTAGTCGTCATATGACCATATCTTCTGCCTTCGTCATAAGCAAGCATCCACTTCTCGTTCGGAATACCGGTCAACTTCTTATGGATCTCCTCATTGACTTTGCTAAGATTGTTCAATCTCTCCATGGCCTTTCCTTAACTGGGCTCGTACGCTGAATAGAAGGAGACAAATAGGTTAACTAAAATGAACAACCGGGTGCACAAATTTATAAATGAAACGCTCAATAAAGAAATGCCTGCATTAACACATACCAATCTTGAGGACAGCTTTCCTCACACTGTCATCTCTGCACTTCTTGCGAACGTTGCTGGCAATGTGTCTGATATAATACCGGTGATAAGCATAAGGAGGCTGCCATCCCAGGCCTTCGGTGGCTACAGCATCCTTTATAGCTCGGTGTCGATCTGATATCAAGCATATTCCTTGCTTGTTCGTGACATTGACCCACAGTAATGCCAAAAACCAACTCCAATTCTCATAGTTCTCCCTGTCAACAATGGCAAAGGCAAGAGGAACGGGGCATTTGTTACCGTCCTGAGTCGCAGCAATCAGTAGCACGCCCCTGAACTTGCCATATAGATGCGTGCCATCAACTTGTATGAATTGCTTGCAGTAAGGAAACGCGGCAATGCATGGCTTGAATGCCCAGAAAACTCGGTTGAAAACATGTTTCTGCGGATCGACACGATTATCAGCTGTGACAAATTCGTGGGACTCCAACTTGAACAGCGCCTGGTCACAGTAGCCTAAAATGTCCAACCATTTGGGGAGCACTTCATACGATTTGTCCCAATCACCGTGCACCTTCACAATTGCCTTTTGTTTCGCCTTCCATGCTTTTCTGTACGAAATCTTGTATCCGTACATGCCTTCCACCCTCTCTTGTATAAGCGAGATGGGAACGTCTTGCTTCATTTTAATCATCTCCAGGATTAGGGAACTGATATACTCGGAATCCAGAGACTTGTGGTCCTGTGTCAAACTAGCATTAACACATGTGTGGGGCCCTGAAAATCTAGTTATGGTCCAAGTGTTACAATTCTTCAGTTTCACTGCTCTGAGGTGGAAATTGCATTGGTCCCCAAATTTATCACACTTCAATGATAATCTTCTGGTATCCGACTCCTCCACGTAATAACTGTGGTGCCTTCTGATGTGGTAATGCTTGGTTGCAGCGATTAAAGCCTCCTTGCAATCGAACTCTTGCCTAACCTCCAAGTCCTCCATGTCGTAATCATAGGTTGGCTTCATTATTTCCGGAAATTCATTTGGCTTCCGTATCGCATCCCAATCAATGTCAGAGAAGATAGCAGCCTGGGGAATACCATATGATGTTTGTGCAGCATTACCACCCCTCACACACCGCGTTGGTACACTGTCTGCATGTGTTGCCGCACGTTCTTCGTCATCTGTGTCATGATCGTCACTGCTACTGCAGGACACCTCATCGTCTTCAAAACCAGACTCTAGGTGGGCATCCACTAATAGGGGGTCGATAAATTCTTCTTGTACGATCGGCAAGGCACGTGGTGAACCTACCAAGGTTTGGGGTGCATTTATCGGGGTAACACCTGCAACAGATGAGTCCAGCGCAGGAGTATGACTATCAGAAATGTGGAACTCAAATCCACCTGTGTAAGGACGGCCTTCCCCCACCATCGAACAACCAGTGTTAACATAAACCGCTGGATCCACGGGTGGTGCAATGCTTGTAACTCTTTCACCAAAACCAAGGTTGGCAGCGCGCAATTCGGATGTGATCACGTCCACGTACAATTCCATGGCTGTCATCATCGGATGTTGTTCGTAGCTTGCTATTGCGCATGCCAAGTCTTCATCGTCATCCAATTCGTATGCCATGTACTGAGCCTCTGTTTGATGCTGTGGAAACCTGTAAACAATCTTCCCCACAGCTTGACCTTCGTGAAGCTTCAGTCAGGCATGAATTCTAGCCCGCAAAACATCCATACTGTTGCATCCTCTTACTTTCAATGCCTTTGGAGGAGGTCCATCGTACATTATCCCCTCTGATCCCTCAACAATTGTACCGTTTGAATATATAAACGCAATTAAACTTTTCTTCATCTTCTGATATTTAGCTGCACAATACTCGCTGCACCCCCACATGGAGAAGTAGTCTCATATACAAATTTTGTTATCATAAATGAGTATACTAGTATTTAATACTATAATTAAAAATGAACGTGATGTACAACTATTTTGCAAGGTATTCTATTAATTGTATGAAATAACAGGTTTATTTTCTTCGACCAATCTAAGGTTATTTCTTTTCCAAAACTAATATAAAATCTGACTATATAATTTTACCTACTTAAATATCACATCAAATATAAGAACTGCGAAATACATTATCTACAATATCTACTATTTAAATGCAAAAAAGTTCAAATTTGTAATAACAATATCCTACTTTTTCAAGGCTCTTGATTACATTCACATTTCCCAAGATCTTTTTTAGTACCTCTCTTATGATACATTAAGATCTCACATGATCCAGTTCTCTAAATATGGCTTTTACCTAGGTCATAAGACTTATATTAGGACATCCTTCTTTATCTGGTTGGTTATTATTTTAATAGCACACCCTATCACATTACATATAAAGTCCTACGACATTTTCATAAATCCTAACTTCACATCTTAAATCATAATTTCGCAACATAAATCATAACAATTAATATAAAATAAATAATTCTATATTATTAATATCATTATATTTTAAATAAATTTCTCTACCGATATAAAAAATATTTTCACTACGACTATATAAAAATTATAGTATAAGCATAAAATTCCTGAAACTACTAACCGGTGAGTATTCGGAGAAGCAAACAGAAAAAATGCTCTGCATGAAAGAAAAATTTGTTAGATAATTTAATAATTTCAATCTCTAAGTAAAAATTATTAGATGTTATTGTATCAATTATAAAATTATGCAACAATCACGCTAAATTAAATTTATTTTGTAGGATAATATATTAAAGAAATAAAAATAACAATATATATAAAATTTTATTGATGTATATTCAATTTAAAATATATTGTTTGAATTTTTATATCAAGAAAATATTAATCAATTTTAAAAAATATTTATTTTTTATTCCTAGCTCATCTCATTAAAACTAAAATATATAGTAGGTTATTTCAATCAACGTTTTCCATAACATGAATTTCTAAAAAAAATATATATTTGATCATTAAAAATAACTTGACGCATAAAAAATATTATATTATATTAAATTAATATTATTCATTATATTCTATTTCAACTTTTAATGCAATGATTGAAGAAATAAAAAAAATCATCTGCCAGGTACATGAAATGAAAAACAAATTATGCGCGAACTATAAACCCTCCGAGAAATTTCAGTTGATGTATTTTAAATTTAAAATATACTATTTAAAAAATATCATTAACAAAAACTTAAAATATTGTCATAAATTATAAAATATAATTAATTATTGTAAAAAAAATATTGTCAATAACATGTTAGTTTTCTAACAAATATAATATGTTCAAGTTTCAATTTTTTCTAACTCCTAGATCATCACTTCACATTATAAGCCATAATAATCAAAATAAATTAAAAATTATAATATAAATGTCAAAATTCTACAAACACTAACTAATAAAAATCACAAATTATCATAGATCACATATATTTATAAAATTCTTTCCTAAAGCCTAGATCATCATTTCCCATCATAAATTATAATAATCAACATGAAATATAAATTATAATATACATACAGAAATTACAAAAAATCTATCCAATGAAAAACATAAACTATCACATAACATATAAATTTGTATAAATTTTTTTAAAATTCTAGATCACCACTTCACATCATATATCATAATAATTAACATAAAATAAATATTTTAATATAAATACAGAAATTATCAAAATTTAAGCAAATAAAATTTATAAATCATGATAAAAATTATCACAGATCACATATATTTATACAATTTTTTTCTAAATCGTAGATCATTATTTCTCATCGTAAATCATAATAATCAACGTGAAATATACATTATAATATACATACAAAAATTATATAAAAATACTAATCAGTAAAAAATATAAACTATCACATATCATACAAATTTGTGTAAATCTTTTCTAAATCCAAGATCACCATTTCATATTATAAATCATAATATTAACATAAAATAAATACAAAAAATATTAAAACTTAAATAAATAAAATTTATAAATTATAACAGAAATTTTTCTCTAACTCTTTAATCATCACATCAGATCATAAATCATAATAATTCATTTAAAAAAATATAACATAATAATAAAAATTACAAATATACTAACCAAACAAGAGTTGAATGGGATCAGATTTGCTCCAAAGCAAAAAATACTTCCAAACGCAATGTACAAAAATAAGAACGGATGATGAACGAACTGTAGCTACAACTTTTATGAACAAAAAAGAGAAATAAAATTGTGAAATGGCTTCTGAGTGAAAGAGGGTTTGAGAGAGGCAGAAATGGATTTTGAGTGAGAGAGGAGACGGCTGCTTGAGGGCTGCGTGAGGGGGCTGCGCGAGGGTTTGGAAGGAAGGAGGAAAAGGGGCTGCGCGAGGGTTTGGAAGGAAGGAGGAAGGGGGAGGATATAAATAGGGGGGAGGCGCCTGATGAAATGGCGCCTCCCGTTTGAATTTTGAAATTCAAAGCCCAGGGGCGCCATTCTATCTGGCGCCTTCCATACGAAGGGCGCCATTCAAACTGGCGCCTCCCGCATGAAGGGCGCCACCTCAAACGGCGCCTCCCACGTGGAGGGCGCCACTTTGAATGGCGCCTCCAAGCTCCACGGGCGCCAAATTGAATGGCGCCCTGCGTATTTTGGTAATATGTTTCCAACTTACCGTAAAACGGTAAATTATTTTGAAAATTTGCGTAATTTAGTATTTTATCCCATTTTATCTACCTAAATTATTTTTCATCCAAAATTCAATGGAATACTCATATATGTTGCATGTGATTTTTGCTTCTCTAAATTTTGACTCAAATTGATGGCATTCAAAACTAATTTACCTCTAAAGAATTTTATTCTATACTCTCTATTTAGTAAATGTAAACTAAATTATATAAGATAAAAATCCAAAAGAAATAAGATTTTTTTGGGGTAAAGGGTTTACGGGGAAAAAAAAGAAATGGGATTTTTTTCTTGGGTTCCATCGATCTTTCTTAACTCTTTTTCTTTAAATAAATTCTACTTGAATATAATCACCCTCTCACGAGAGAAATTATTCACTATACCTGGTGTACGTACTCTATCTTCATAAAAAATTAAAAAAATAAAATGCTATTCAGCCGTTGCATATCTGATGGCGTGCCTCCTCAGCCACAACTGATACATCACACTGTTAAACGAATCCAACGGATGTGGTGACTCGTTCCACACAAAATGCCGGCTAGCGACCGCACCCAATCTTCTCATCTTCCCATGCCGTTCCCTCCACGCGCGGTCCAGCACGTGCCTCAGCTCCACCGCTCCTCCTCCACCGCTCACAAACACAGCCATATGCCGCCACCTCAGCAAGTCCATAAACGGCAAGTCGTTTATGGGACCGTCAACAACCACCGCAGGCACGCACCCGAAAGGCAACGCTTCTCCTATCCACGACATGTCGCTCCCATACTCGAACATGCAGAATTTGCTTCCAGCCAGTCTCTGGGCGAAAGTATTCAAATCCGACGGCTCAGATTCGACCAAGATCGATGTTTCATTGCTCAACTCTTTGATCAAACTGAGAGATTTCATGCTGCCAT
Source organism: Sindora glabra (assembly GCA_020226215.1). NCBI lineage: Eukaryota > Viridiplantae > Streptophyta > Magnoliopsida > Fabales > Fabaceae > Sindora > Sindora glabra. The sequence goes on along the minus strand of CM035227.1, from coordinate 99,135,677 downwards.
GCCTGACGTAGGCCAGAATCGTCGCCGCCTCAGCCGCCGTCCCCTCCGCCGGTGTTTGCTGCAGCAAGTGCTGACTCGAGAGCGGAGGCAGCGTTATGTCCTTGTGAGGAATGAAGTTGGTGTTTTTCGTCGGGAAGCATGAAATTTGGACTGAATTCTTCTTCAACTCAACGAAGTTCCGATCGGAGTTTTCTCCGATTCCGGCACAGGACAAGAAGAAGTGATCGGCGCCGAGAGAGCGGTCCCAGTACGGGAATTCTCTTCGCAGGGTGGCAATGAAACGGCCGATGGAGCGCCGGGAGATATCCGGAGAGAAAGGCACGAAGAAAAGGTGAGCTTCATCGGCGTTCTTGGTAACAAAAGAGCTACGCCGGAGTGAAGTATAGAACATGGATTCAGCCGGCGTTGAAAAGTTGAAATCTTTGTTAGGTTTGTAAATGAATATTTTGAAATGACGAATCATTTTTTCATAATTCTGGATTGTTGTTGGTGAGAGATAAGGAGTTTGTGTTGAAAGAGAAAAGAAGAGAGAGAAGCAGAAAAGTGTGTAAAAGCATGTAATGGACATTTCTGAAGCCAGAACAATTAGGATTGAAGTTGAAGAGTGAAGTTTCTGGGGAGAATGGTGTTTTGAGATCTTGAAGCTGAAGAAGCTGAGGAGGAATTTGCTTACTCATAAAAAAATGCTTGACCAAGTAAATAAACAAAGCATGGCGATCAGAATCTTTAGCCGGCTGGGTCAACCATGGAAGTTTGCTTGAGCTTGGGATTTGGTTTTTAAGACTTGAAAAATTCATTTTTTTTTTTAACAATCAAGTGGTTTTGATTGGATGGCTGGTGGTCTCGTTGATCGGCTATTATTGTGGATTTCTCGTCTTATAATTTGGATAGACACAGAATAGTTGAGAAAATCTCACAAAATTGACCGTTTTTATGATATAAAAATAAAAAAATACTGTGCCACTTGATAATAGAAGTTAAAATTAAAATTAAAATCTATTTATATTTATTAAATTAAATTTTATAAATTTATCTTATTATATATTTAATTTATCATTTTTAATTTATATTTAAAATTTAATTTTAAATTTCATTTTCCCACCTTATAATATTGCCATATAAATTTTTGGTACCAACATTGTATAATCATAGGTATAAATAACTCAATTAACAAGTTATAATGACAAATTGTTCCTACAAAGAGATTTTTTTTTATCATTTCATTTGGTGTATTTTAAATCAGGCTTAAATTTATTTTAATTTTATTTCAAGCATCAACTCTCCCTCTTGTAATAAATTTGTGAATCATAAAAGGTTAGTTAGGCTGCAAGCCTTGGCTCAAGTAATATTTCATATATTCATCCTTGCTTGTGTGCTTTATAACTTGAGTTTTTTTTTTCTCACAAAAATTTGAAGATACCTTTTTTTTATTCAAAGTTTTCCTGAATCCAATTGCTTGCAATCTATTCATCAAAATTTAAAAAAAAAAAAATTGTTTCAATAAATTTTTGAATCAATAAAGGTTAGTTAGTCTACAAGCCTTAGCTTAAGTAATATTTAATATCTTCATCCTTGCTTATTTGCTCTATAAGTTGATTTTTTTTCTCCACAAAAATTTGAAGGAGTCTTTTTATTCAATTTTTTCCTAAATCCAATTGCTTGCAATCTATTAAAGAAAATTTTAAAAGTTAAAAAATTGTTTTAATAAAATTAAGGAATTACATAATAAGACAAAATGCTATGAATAAAAAAATTAAGAATTTTTTTAAAATACATGGAGTGAAATCTGAACAAAAATTAAAACTTGAATCAGTACCATTGAATTTAAGCCAAGAATTCCACACCCCAGATATTAAAATAAAAGTAAACTATGATATTAATCATTTATTAAATGAATGATTTAATTTAACTTCTTCATAACACGATATATAAGCGGGTTAACATTAAATCTAAGTTCCAATATCTTAAGGGATTAATATTAATCTTCCATAAATCTTATTTGAATTCAAAAGAAATTCGTTATTAAAATCATGTCACATTAATTAATTATTTATTATATGTCATTTTTATCTAATTATTTAATCTCATACTACCTCATTAATTATTTTAATTAAATGTTGAGTTATTAAAATTAAAATCATTATATTTTATCTTTAATCCAGCTATTTAAGGTTATACTACATTTATCAATCCTCTTTAATTATTTCAATTAAATGATAATAATTTTTTATAATTAAAAATTAACCCAATTAATTCATTTCCATAAAAAATGTGAAAATATTTTAATCAGGATATCTTTTTTGCAAAAAATTTAATAGTATTTTTAATTTTTGACCCCTTTTTTTGTAACCTATGGCAAATTCTTCAAGAAATAAATAGACTTAATTAAATTGTTACCTTCAAAAAAAATGTGTAGACCATGTTGAAGAAATGTAGTCTAATACTATTTCGGGCAACAACATGGTAAAACATTTGAAATGAAAATATATAGTACTCTAAGGAAAACACAGTATGAGCTTTTAACAAAAATGATAAGAGGATTTTCATTTTTGTTAAGCAATTTTTTAAATTGGAGAAACAAAATTTTTAAAAACATTAAGATAGCTTAAAATAGACATAGATGAAATACAACATTTTTTTTGGCAAAATATACATAATTCAACATGATATGATATTTCATAACATAGATTTTGACAACTTAGTATAGATAAATATATATTTTAATCAGTTCTTTTGATAAATTCTTATTATCATTGATTGAAAACCAATAGGAAGAACTGTAACATTAATTATAATAGAATTACATGCTCTTTGACCGAGTTTTTTACATATATTATCCTAAAGTGACAAAAGTTTTTATGGCTATAATTCATCCCGGATGCAAATGAATTTTTTTGCCATAATCAATTAAATTGATTTTGCTAATAAAATCAAAATTAATTGAACAAGTAAAGAAATAAATTTAATATGATTGAAAAGTTAAAATATAAGTAAATGGATTTGGGTGATAAAATTAAAATGAATAAGATATTGGGAGTTGTTAAAATAATTAATTTTAATTGGGAAAAATTATAAATAGGTAAACAAATTTAGCAAATTGTGAAATCAATTTTTTGTGACACATGGCATAATCTAATAAAAATACCAAGTCAAGTGTCCATACTTCAAAAAGTGAAAGTTTTGCCCTTGAATTTATCAAATTAATTGCCACTAAATTATTATAATTTTTTCATTTGTTAAATTACTAAAATTATCACTTAAGTAAATATAATATTGGTTATTACTTAGGTAAATACAGTAACATATTATCACCTGAATATAAATATAATAAATTTTTACCAAATTATTGTAAATTCATTTGTGAAAATATTAAAGTCATTATCTAAGTAAAAATAGAAATCTATTAAAATGAACTAAAAATTAACTTTGATATTTATGCATTGCATAAATGAATAATTGTGCTAGCTTATGATTCATCAAATTAATCATTTAAAAAATATTACTTCCATATCGACTCCATGTGTTATTTGACTTATCATCAGCCTTGCAAAAAGCATATGATTTTTAGTCAAATCAAATTGATCAGTTGAAAGAACAATATACCTAGCAACATTTGTATAGAAGTGGTACTGAATTTTCAGTGTGTATACTAAAAGTTTTTTGTTTTACCTAAATATAAATAAAAAAAGATTCTGCCAAATTAGTGCAAATTTATGTGTGAGGAAACTAAAATTATCAACCAAGTAAAAATAGCAATGTATTAAACATTGCCAAAAAATAACTAAAAATTAACTTTGATGTTTATGCATTGCATAAATGAATAATTATAATATTTTATGACATATCAAACTAATTCTCTCAAAATATTGCAATTTTGTGTGTTAAATTATTAAGAGTAAAATATGTACTATTACTCATTTTAGACATGATGGAGTTTAAAATTATATAAAAAATTATTGTTATAAGCATAAATCTCATACAATCAACTTTTCACTATTTTATTTAATTTTACCAACAACACACACACACACACACACACACACACACACACACACACACACACACACACACACACACACACACACACACACACACACACACACACACACACACACACACATATATATATATATATTAGGTAATGAAGATGGTAGGAAAGAGAGGTTTCCCTAATCTTATAAGGTAAGATGTTAATAGTTTCTTGGAACTTGGAATTATCAGTAAAGACACGTTCAAAAGTTATTACTAGACCGAAAGTAGGGATGAAAGTAAACTAGAACTCGTTAGGATTTTCCTAAAATAAGCCAGGTTGCGTAAAAATAAATTGGCCTGACTTGGTGTATCAACTTATAGTAGGATTAAAATTTGGCCTAATTTGACTTATGCATAATTCTTTTAAAGTGTAACCTGACCTATTACTCAACGTAAATGTATTAATAATTAGTAAATATTTTTAAAAAAAATATTATTAAAAGTAAAATTAAGTCGAGTCAAATCAAATTTTAATATTATCATACATAACTAACATAGAAAGTTATTCAAGTTTAAACTATTGATAATATTTTAATTTCAACTTGTTTTAACTAATTAAAAATATAAAGTTCAAAGTTCAACTCAATTCAAACTTGATTTAATCTGAAGAGAAATATAAATATTACAACAATAATTTTAAATCAATAATTTAAATAATTATATCACAAGCTAAAATTAAGAAAATGAGAATGTATTATAACTTTTTATATACTTTTTAAAATATATAAAATATATTTCTATATATTATATGTTACATATAATTTAATATATAAAAATAAAGGCTAACTTAATAAGTTAATAGGTTTGACTTTAAATAATACGACCTGACCTATTTTATAAAATAAGATAAAAGTTTAGTCCTAACATATTCTATTTTACAAATAGGTTGGATTAGGTTAGGTTAAAAATAGGCTGCACCTCTAAAAGCCTATAAGTTAAATGCTTTATTTCCACCCTTAACTAAAAGATGACTCAACTAATTCTTAAGTGTTAAGGGATGTCATTGAGAAGAATTGTCCAACAAGTAAAATAACTAACATTCCTGTGATAAGGAGAGTTACAATGATCTTATCCAGATCTTTATAACTACTTAAGGCAACCTATATATATATATATATATATATATATATATATAAAAGAGTATATTAATATGAAGTTCTAAATTTAAACTTTAAATATGATAAAGAATAAAATTATTAAAATAACATTAAATGTCTTAGTGGGCAATCATTCATTTTAACCTTTATTAAAATTTAATGCTAGACAATATTAGAAGTCAAAGTATTGATATCCGTAGAATTCTTTAAAAAAATATTGTTCCCATGAATCAACTTCAATTGTGTCAGTCATCTGATCGCCCGCCCTTGCATTATTTGCTTATATTATATAATTTTAATTAGTAGTAGTTCAAATTCTATTATTCAATGATCAACAGATCTTAACTCCCAAGGAGAGTCTGCTCTTTTCCTTCTCCATATGAGTTCAAATTTGATAGTGAAATTTAATGTTCTTATAAAATTTTAGGTATGACGTGGATAAATCTGCTAGTGTTAATTTAAGAAGCAACGACCTTGCTGAAATATAAAATTAAACCGTACTATTCGTGTATATAAGTTGTATGATAATGCATGCGAATATCATTACTCCTTATAAGAATAAAAAACAAATATATTATATATCAACCGAAAACAAATATATATATATATAGTTAAATGGTCAAGACTTGTCCCTGTACGTAAGATGCATGTATAGTTTCCATTTCCATGGCAAAGGAAAGAGAAACAAATTTTTAATTTGATTCCTTGCACTCATGCGTGCGTCTTCTCCATCGTCTTCATTTCTATTCTATTGGGCTTCTATTGAATTATTCATGATGCCTCCGTTTGTCATCCTTTGATAGTATTTTTATATCTTACACGTGATTAACACCATTGAGAAATTCTTATATATTTTAATCATATGATATATTTTTAATCATACTCAATAAATAAATAATAATTACCAACCTTTATCACTACAGCAAAAAAGACTTTTAGCGGCGACATTTGTCGTCGCTAAAAAGTTCTTGGTCATTGCAAAAGAAAAAGTCGTTGTTAAAAATATTGTTGGCGTAAGTCCGTGCCTGAAAAGGTCATTAGCGACGACAATTTATCGTCGCTAAAAGTCAGGCTTTTTGCGACGACAAAGTTGTCACAGAAAATAATTTCAAAATTTAAAAAATTTTGAAATTTAATTTTTAGCGGCGACAATTGTCGTCGCTATAGGACGAAAGTTGTCGCTGAAGATCTAACTTTTAGCGACGACTTTGTCGTCGCTAAAGATCAGACTTTCAGCGATGACTTTTGTCGTTGCTGAAGATCAGACTTTCAGCAACGACTTTTGTCGTCGCTGAAAGTCATATTTTTAGCGACGACAAAAGTTGTCGCTGAAGAGTCGTCGCTGAAAGTCTGATCTTCAGCAACGACTTCTGCCCTATAGCGACGACAATTGTTGCCGCTAAAGGTTTTTTAGATTTTTTTTTAAAATTTTAAAATCAAATTGTCGTATATTTCAAATAATATATTCTTTATTTTAATTAACTTGAATTGTTTAATAATTTTTTTAAATTTATTTTAATATAAATTATACAGTTATAATATATCAGTAGTATTATTAATAATGTCTAATAATTTGATCCAACATAAAAAATTAATACTCATAAAGCAATGATAAAAATAATTTTTATATGAATAAACTAATATATATACATCATCTATGTAAATGTGCACATATAAAAAATATAAAGATACATAAACAAAATATACTATGAGGAAGTAAGGAGGTGTAAATATCACAGTGCACCATGACTGTCGTCGTCATCGTCGTCATCATCATCATCATCCTGACTACGAGGATGATAAAATGACGGTGGCGGCTGAGCGGTAGGTGCAGGCGCAAATCTACTCGGCCCAAGCGGTGTAGCAGCAGCAAATAGAGGCGGCGGTAGGACGATACCCTGCTGTCTAAGGATCGAGCTCATCTCAGTAAGATAAGTCCCAAGCTGCTGCTACATCTGCTGCTGCTGCTGCATCTGCTGCTGCTGCATCATCTCCTGCTGTTGTGTAATCTGCTGCTACTGCTGATCAAGCCGCTGCTGTTGCTCCTGAATTAATCGCTGGCTCTGCTCAACCTGCTCCCGACTCTGGTGTAATTGCTCCTGCAACTCACCGACCTGAGACACGATCTGTGAGCTCGTCCCTGTGCTAGAATTCCCCATCGAATGATAAGTCTGACCAGCAAGTACACGCCCAACAGCCTTCCTGTACCCTCGACGAGTGCCAAGCACCTTATCGGTGATGGCAGCCTCATCTAACTGTACAGGAGTCGTAGGCAAGCTAGTGGATGATACACTAGACTGTACATGCTGAGTCATGAGCTCAGTCATCCTCGCCTTAAATTATTTAAAAAAATTAATAAGAAATATATCTTACAAGATATATTTGTAAAAATTTATTTAAAATATGAAATTCAAATAATTTACATGTTGCCCCTGAGGGATCGGATGCACCCACTCCCCCGACCTGTATGTGTGTCGGTCCCTAAAATTATCGGGAATTGATTGCAGCTCACCAGTATCTCTATTTCTCTGTTCAATTTTTGTAACAGAAAAAAAGGATGAAGGGTAGTAATGCTATTTAACAAGTGGATATATTTAAAAAAGATACAAAAAAATTAAATTACCTTATCAAAACGATGTGCAGCAATAGACTTTGACCCATGCCGGTCATTCACGACCTTCTGTGCTCTATTATTTGTATTTCTTGCAGACAACTCCTGTAAATTAAGAGAAAAAAGTTAAATTTTTATGTTCATAATTTACTAATTATGAAATACTGACATAATACCATAAAATGTCATACTTACCCTGTACTTGTCACTATCAAAGAAGTCCACACACCTCTGCCATGTCTGCAGTGAGACAGATCGAGGCACACAACGTCGAGCTCGATCCAAGTCATACTCCTGGTATCGATCACCTCCATGCTCTAAGAAATACTTATTCAACTTGTACTTCCAATCTCTGTACAGGTCGGCAGCAGTCCGCATCAAACCAGAGAGCGTTGTATCCCGACCACCCTCAGAGATGCCCTGGAACTCGAAATGGGACTGCATTAAAAGACATTTAATAAATTTATGAGTCATATATTTATAAATTTTAGTCTCAAAGACATTAATTCAAAAGGAAATGGATACTTACGCAAACCTCCTGCACAACTCTATCTCGGATCTCCTGAGGTACAGCCCGCCATGACTTATAATAGGGTGGCACGTGGGCACGGATCATGTTGCCAATGTCACGAGGGAGATGACTGGCATTCTCACCAACCGCATGCCATGTACCAATCATATCAAACTGTACAGGCACCGATCTGCCTCCACCCCTGCCTATCTTCTCGTGTAGTCTTAGGGACCTATTCGATCCCCTCTTTTTAGCAGGTGCTACTTCATTTAATAAAGAAAAATATTAACAAAATAAACATAATATTTAATCAAGCTTAGGTATGTACAATTAATAACAAATACCTGATCCCTCGCACTGAGATGGAATACGGGTGGGTCGCTCCGATGGGTCGCCTCTAGCGTCACCTCCGTGATATCGTGCCTCGACATCCGCCATAACTAAAATAATACACATTATATAAGTAATTAAAAAGAATTCAATGTCCAGTTGAACGATGAAATGGTTCAACTTTTTACAATCACATTTATTATTTTAATAATCATGCTTACACAATTATGAGTTGTAGTTCGAATATGTTATTTTATCCCTAGTCAGACTCAGTGTCGGTGAACCTAACAGACTGATGGTTATCGGATTCTCCTTCATTATCAGATTGTGTGGGCTCCTTATCCATATAATCATCAATTGTTTCGTCTTCAAGGCTTTCGTCATCATCGATGAAGGTGTCTTCTCCATGAGCACCAAGTCCAACATTCCTGTACGTTGGAATGATTGAAGGACTATTTCTTTCATTACCTAGATGTACTAGATCGAAATCTCCCAGATCAACTGTGAGGTTGAAGTTGGACGAGTTACTATCCTACAGAAATAACAGGTCTTATGCATTATCTCCATCACTGGGTAGATCCCATATATCGCGATGCACCATATTATGGACGACCCTCCAATTTGGTCCATTAAGGACATCCTCAGTGTAAAACACTTGTTTTGCTTGAGTAGCAAGTATATAAGGATCATTCTTGTACCATTGTCCATTGATAGAGATACTTGTGATATTCTTATCAGTATAAAGTTTCTTCTTTGTAGGATCAATGTCATACCACTTGCATTTAAATAAAGTCACACTGTACTTATTTAAATAAGTTAACTCAATTATTTCTTCCAGTACACCATAAAATATGTTACCATCAATCCCCGGAACAGAAATGCCACTATTTTGCGTTTTATGCTTCTCATCTAGAGTTTTGGCTACAAAGCATACTCCATTCACAATACACGCAGAGTATACCATGTTAGTGAAACTGGGACCAGATGCCAATGATAGTAACTCTTCGGTGGCCTCTGGGGAACCGTTTCTATGTAAATAGTACATCTACAAAAGTAGCAATTATTCCAAGAATTAAATTAAAATATCAACAAGAGAAATGAACAATATTTAAGATATCCGTTCAATGGATTTAGGAAGAAAAAAATCCTTACCTTCGAGTAAAACCACGAGGGGAATTTGGTTCTCTGTAAGTTATCAATATCTTTAGCACCACTTCGTTCAAGTTCCAATCGATGCTCACTGTAGAACATAACAATCTTAGTATATTATAATCACAAAAGGGAGAAGAACACAACTAAAATTTAAGATACCACTGGAGATATTTTTCAATCTCAATACAATTATTCAAAATGTACCATACTGCAACATCCCAATCCTTCCTATCGAAATGAGAAATAATATTCTTCCCTATCGGTCGACATTGGGACCGGAACACCGACAATGTCCTTCTTGTTTGACTAAGTGTTACATCTTAATTTCTATCAGAGCGGTTGAATCTAGTTTCCACTCCTTCCAAATACATGGAGAAAAATGTTAATGCCTCATCAACAATATATCCTTCTGCAATTGAACCCTCCAGTTGAGCACGATTTCGAACATAATCTTTTAACTTTTTTATATACCTCTCATATGGGTACATCCACCGAAAATGAACGGGTCCTCCTTCCAATGCTTTGTCTGGCATATGCATCACCAAGTGAACCATTATGTCAAAAAATGCTAGGGGGTATATCCTCTCAAGCTTGCACAAAATTATGATAATGTCTTGTTTGGCTTGCAAAATATTCTCCCTGTTGAGAGTTCTAGCACATATTTGACTAAAGAAATTGCATAACTCGACAAGTGGATATGATAATTCCTTTAACAAAAAAGCCTGGACACCTGGTCCTAACAGTCTTTGCATAATAACATGACAATCATGTGATTTCAATCCCTTTAACTTCAGGTCACGATCTGTGACATTCTTACCAAGACTCCCAGCAAACCCATCTAGAAATTTCACATTCTTTATATACTAGCAAAATCGTTTTCGCTCTTCCTGGTTAAGCGTATATCCAGCATGCAACTTGAAAAGTTGACCCCTCTGCTCATACAGATGCAAGTTAGGCCTTATCTTCATGTCTATCAAATCTCATCTTGCATTGTTTGTATCCTTTGTTTTGTGCTTAATCTCCAATAATGTACCCAAGATGCTATCACATACATTTTTCTTAACATGCATCACATCAATGTTATGCCTCAAGTTCATTGTTGGCCAATAAGGAAGATTAAAAAATATACTTCTCTTGCTCCAATTAAGTTCGTCGGCACCTCTCTTTCACTTTACACCACCAAATTTAGCATGTTTTCCTGGAAGTCTCTGTGACACTTTGCCCAACTGTTCCATGATAACATTATTGGTAAGAGGCCGAGGAGGGGCTCTCCTCTCCGACCTTCCATCGAATTTCTTCCTATTTCTCCATGTGTGACTTTTTAGAAGCCAATGACGATGACCAACGTAAGCTATTTTTCCTCTAACTCAAATCGACGGAGTATCCGAATTACATGTAGGACATGCTTTGTATCCTTGTCCGCTCCACCCGGATAAACTACTTCGAGCAGGAAAATCATTAATAGTCCAGAGCAATGCTGCCCGCATATTGAACACCGTATTTGTATTTGCATCTCGAGTTTCAACTCCTTTCTCCCAGAGATCCCTCAACTCTTCTACGACCAGCTGTAAGAACACATTGATATCTTTACCTGGCGATTGTGGCCCTGGGATTAATAGGGTCAACATGAAAAAAGATTGGTTCATGCATATCCATGGTGGCAAGTTGTAAGTAGTAATAACCACTGGCCACATGCTATAAGATAGGTTCCTATCACCAAAAGGATTAAATCCATCTGCACTTAAACCCAACCTGACATTTCGTGGGTCAGCGGAGAAATTAGGATACCTCTTATCGAACTCCTGCCAAGCTTTTCCATCCACGGGATGTCGCATTACCCCCTCTTCTTTTGATTTTCCAGTGTGATGCCATATCATGTTTTTTGTAGTATGTCTCGACCGATACAGACGCTGTAATCGAGGAGTTAAAGGAAAATATCGAACCACTTTTTGGGGCACTTTCTTTCCTTTTGTAGTTTTATTTACCCATCGGCTCTCCCCACAAATTGGACAATTATCTTTAGAAGCATGATCTTTCCAAAAAAGTGTGTAATCATGTTTGCATACATGGATTGATTCATACCCCAATCCTAACTTGTTGAGCTATTTCCTTGCACCATAGTACGATTCAGGCAATTTATTGTCGTTTGGAAGTGCCTCTTTTAATAATCGAAGAAGAGCATCAAATGACTTATTTGTCCACTTATGCAGAACCTTCAAATGCATAAGTTTCACCAAGAAGTTCAATGCTGAAAATGCTGTGCAACCTGGATACAACTCTGTTTCTACTTGCTCGAACAGGTTATCACAGTTACTATATTTTGTTCCAATGTCTTCGTCAGCCGCATTCTCACCCCTATACTCATCATTGTGAAAATCAACTTCAGGTGCCTCAGGACCAATGAAATCATATATAATATCTGCCAGCTCATCTCTATTGTTAGGAGATATCCCACTAGTTCCTCTAGAAATCGAAACATCTGCTTCACTATGGTGTACCCAATTTATGTATAATGGATGAAATCCATTATCTATAATATGCGCCTCCAATGTTAGTAATGTCTGGAATATTAAATTCACACATTTTTTACATGGACATCTTACCATACCCCTTTCATCGGCAAAGTTTTTGGCTCTTTGAACAAATCTTATTGCACCATTCCAATACTCATCCGACAATCGATTTGGTAGATGTATCCAACTTTTATCGACAGACATTGTATCACTGAACAGGAAGGAAATTACTTTAGGTGAAATAAAGTATGTTGATTAATATTTGACAGTCACCCTAAATGCACTGTATTACTCCAATTTTGAAGGGTAAGGTCTTATCCCATTCGAGATATTTCTATAGTTATTATTTTTTTCAATTTATCCACGCTCATCGATTGATTCGTGCAGAAATTTCGGCAGTATCTCCATATGGTTCTCCAAGTGCCTAAACTATACACTTGTATAGTTCATACCCGGAGAACAGTTAGGATGCTAAGATATTTCCACAATATCAAACAAGAGCCCGATAAATTGTTAATAATAACTACATGATAATATCCCACACTGTCTAACTTTTCAGGACAATTCAAGGGTTGATTGATGTTTAGAAAATAATCAACCCTTGAACGGGTCTAAGCTTAACATTTAAATATAAATGTAGTTCTATTTTAAATTATTGTAAAAATATATTTACAATAATTAAAATTAACGATACAACAATTTATGAGTATCGTTGTTTAAGTGTCAGTACTGTTATTTACGTAACTTATTATGTAGATTATTAATTTTTTTTAATATTCATAACAACTGTTATGTTTCACAATAAACTTGTGGGAATTCAAAAGTATAACCTACTTTACTATATTGATAAGGTGCACAATTCAACTTCTTTATAAAGATGTCTATACTATGAATACGGACTTCCTAGTTGTAAATTTAAGTAAGTTTAGTTTTATAAGATATATATTATTTATAAGATGCACAATTCAGCTTCTTTATTTAAGTAAATGTAGTTTTATCCAAGAGGGGTGTGATTTTCATGCGAACTTCCTAGTGTTTTGAAATTTTTTATTTTTATGAGATGTAAATATCATAATTTGAATTGTTAGGATTTTATTTTTATGTAGTCTCTAGTTTAATTGAATTTTTCTTAGTATGTGGTGTAAATAATATAATTTGAATTGTTAAGTTTCAACCTCAATTAAAAAATAGACTATATTACTGTAATCTCTTACTTTCTAAGATAGTTTTATATATTTATTATAATTATCTATCTTACATTATTTCATTGAATCTAATAAGTTTGAAGTTTCCTAAATTGCATCACAAATTTTAGATTTTGTGAATGGACTTCCTAGTTGTAAATTTAAGTAAGTTTAGTTTTATAAGGTGTATATTATTTATAAGATGCACAATTCAGCTTCTTTATTTAAGTAAATGTAGTTTTATCCAAGAGGGGTGTGATTTTCATGCAAACTTCCTAATGTTTTGAAATTTTTTATTTTTATGAGATGTAAATATCATAATTTGAATTGTTAGGATTTTATTTTTATGTAGTCTCTAGTTTAATTGAATTTTTCTTAGTATGTGGTGTAAATAATATAATTTGAATTGTTAAGTTTCAACCTCAATTAAAAAATAGACTATATTACTGTAATCTCTTACTTTCTAAGATAGATTTATATATTTATTATAATTATCTATCTTACATTATTTCATTGAATATAATAAGTTTGAAGTTTCCTAAATTGCATCACAAATTTCAGATTTTGTGAATGGAATTCAATTTAAGTAAGTTTAGTTTTATAAGGAGTATATTATTTATAAGATACACAATTCAGCTTCTTTATTTAAGTAAATGTAGTTTTATCCAAGAGGGGTGTGATTTTCATGCGAACTTCCTAGTGTTTTAAAATTTTTTATTTTTATGAGATGTAAATATCATAATTTAGATTGTTAGGGTTTTATTTTTATGTAATCTCTAGTTTAATTAAATTTTTCTTAGTATGTGGTGTAAATAATATAATTTGAATTGTTAAGTTTCAATCTCAATTAAAAAATAGACTATATTACTGTAATCTCTTACTTTCTAAGATAAATTTATATATTTATTCTAATTATCTATCTTACAATATTTCATTGAATCTAATAAGTTTGAAGTTTCCTAAATTGCATCACAAATTTTAGATTTTGTGAATAAAATATCATAACTATTTTATCTTACATTAATCTAAATGAATAATCTACACATATATTGTATACTTCAAAATTATAAATTGAGGGATGCATAATAATAATCAAATTTATATTTATAAAATTAATGCTAAGTTAAATTTACATAAATAAATTTAAAATTTACAACATACAAAATTAAATAATACAAAATTTCATATTAAATTAAACATACTATCAATTCTATTAATTCAAATTAAACATACTATCAATTCTATTAATTCATTGCAAACTATTTGAGTAAATTAAATATATTAGTACACAAAAAAAATTATAATTTTTTATTTACGTACCTCAATAGTAAAAATCTACTGATTAACTCTGAATATACTCCGCAAACTAAGCTAAGTGCTAATAATAACTAACAAATTAAAAGATACAAAATACAAAATTAATACATATTAACATATATAAAAAAATAAATATACTAAAATTAAAAAAAATTAAAAGAGAGAGAAAGTTCAGGAACTTACCTCAGGTCCAGAAATTTCAAACGCGCAAATGAGGAAGGAGGAGGCGCTGCAAATAAATAGCCTGTGGCTTTCAGCGACGACACAAAAAATTCGGTCGTCGCTGAAGCTTTCAGCGACGACCGAGTTTTTTTTCATCGACGACATTGTCGTCGCTGAAAGTCAGGCCTTCAGCGATGATAGTGTCGTCGCTAAAGACTTGCCTCGGAATTCGGACAAGGCTTTTAGTGACGACATTATCGTCGCTGAAAATGCGGGACTTTCAACGACGGCTGAGTCATCGCTGAAAATTGGACACTTTCAGCGACGACTGTGTCGTCGCTAATGGTTCACCCTTCAGCGACGACAGTGTCATCATTGAAAGTCTTGCATTTTCAACGATGACAATGTCATCGTTGAAAGCCTAATTCTTCCCACCGAAAGCCAAAATTTGCTGCCGAAATTTTTTTAAGTCGTCGCTAAAAGCCTAATTCTTCCCGCCCACATTTCTATTTACCTCTAGAAAGTTTTGCCTTTTTTACCGACGACTTTATCGTCAAAAATACCTTTAGCGACGACCGAAATTTTTTTGCTGCTAAAAGTGTCATCGTTATTGCTGCTTTTTGTTGTAGTGTTATAGTTTTTGATGTTTTAAAAATTAAAAAAAATAAATTTTAATATATATAGACTCCTAAAATTGACAAATTGAAAATAAAGTTGACACTTCATTTATTAGGTATGATTAAAGTTACATAATATAATTGGAGTATATAAGAATTTTTCTTTGTTAGAATATAAGAGTGTTTAGCAATCAGCTTTTGATTAATTTGGAGGTACTTAGTTGATCGATTAAATCAAATAGTTATTTTAAATATTTAATAAATAATCATTTTGATCAGCTAATTCAAAATAAAGATAAACCTAACATTTTTAATTAGTTGATTTAGAAATGATGGGTTAAAGATAACATTACCCCCAAATTATATAATTATATATATTTGACAAAATGATAAATAATAAAATTAATAATTACCCTTCACTTATTAAATATGACTAAAAATATGCAACATAATTTGAATATACAAAAATTTCTCTTTATTAGAATACATAACTTAAGTTCAACTAAGTTGTAAACCTCCCAATTCAAATTTTGTATACTACTCAAATAACTCAATGTTGTTTTTGGATTTGGAAATTCATTTACCAAGGAGTTTAAGTTTTATAAGCTAAAATCTTTTATATGGTAATAACTAGATAGAACTTATAAATTATTTAAGTATTATAAATGAAAATTTTAAGTTGTCGAATTTGACATTTTAAATTCAATATAAAAAAATGTCATTTTATAAATTTCACATTTATTCTTGAAATATTATATTAATTATTATTCTTATTCATAAGAATTAAGTAAAATTATTATTTTTTTAATATTTTTGTGAATTAATTTATTAATAAAAAAATTATTATTAATTAAGTATTGTGTGACATAATTAAATGAGCAAACCAATACTTAAGTCCAATATTAATAAAATGGGTTTGCGTCCTTTGATGGATAGGATCCAAAACTCTAGTTAAGTAATATATATATATATAATTCCTGCTTCACATTTCTCATAGTCTAGGATTTAGTACTTTATTAGTGAAACTTATTACATGAAGATTGAGGGACTGCTAAACGAGGAATTTCTAGTACATCAATGAGTAGGCTTGTTTTATGCATGGTAAATATTTATTTTAAATATTATGTTAATTTATCAATTTATTTTATTTTATTTTCTCTTGATCGTACTATAATTGAAAGTTAAAATTAATGATGAATAAATTTTCCATCAATTAGAGCTTGGTTTTAGCTTTCTATTCCAGTTGAATTTGAGGAATTCTAAATGAAATTATTGGCCTTCTCAAGTAATTTATGCCAATGATAATTACCATACTCGTTGTCACATGTGCCTAAACTTCCATAGTTGTTTTGAAATTACTGTAATGTGTGTGTGTGTGTATTGTAATTTTTCTGCCATGAAAACTTACTTGTATGGTTCTGTATATATAGATACTATTGCAATAATCATGCAATAAATTTTCCATCAAATGGTTTTGATTGGATGGCTGGCTGTCTCGTTGATTGGCTATTATTGCAGATTTCTCTTGTCTTATTATTTGGATATACACAGAATAGTTGAGAAAATCTGACAAAATTGGCCGTTTTTATGATATAAAAATAAAAAATACTGCGCCACCTGATAATAGAATTTAAAATTAAATTTTAAAATTTTCATATTTGTTAAATTAAATTTTATAAATTTATTTTATCATATATTTAATTTATAATTTTAAATTTTAAATTTTATTTTCCCACCGTATAATATTGCCATATAAATTTTTGGTGTCAAACAATGTATAATCATAAGTATAAGAGAAAATTACTCCGATCTCCCTTTTGATTTTTAAAACCTACACAGACCTCCCCTCTGTTTACAAAATAAATAAATAAAAATACGCAAACCTCCCTTAAAGTATTGAAAACTTACACAAACCTCCCCTTTATTTTCAAAATTTACACAAACTAGAGGGGATATCTGTATAAGTTTTTAATACTTTAAGGGAGGTATGTGTATTTTTATTTATTTATTTTGAAAATAGAGGGGAGGTCTATGTAGATTTTCAATACTTCAGGGGAGGTTAAAGTATTTTTCTCTAGTTATAAATACCTCACTTAAAAAGTTACAATGACAAATTGCTCCTACAAAAGAGATTTTTTTATCATTTTATTTGGTGTATTTTAAATCAAGCTTAAATTTATTTTAATTTTATTTCAAGCATCAACTCCCTCTTGTAATAAATTTGCGAATCAATAAAAGGTTAGTTAGGCTGCAAGCCTTGACTCAAGTAATATATTCATCCTTACTTATGTGCTGAGTTTTTTCTTTCCCATAAAGATTTGAAGATGCCTTTTTTTTATTCAATTTTTTCCTAAATTCAATTGCTTGCAATCTATTAAAAAAAAATTGAAAGTGAAAAAAATTATTTTAATAAATTTGTGAATCAATAAAAGGTTAGTTAGTCTGCAAGCCTTGGCTTAATTAATATTTAATATCTTCATCCTTGCTACTCTATAAGTTGAGTTTCCTTTTTTCTCCACAAAATTTGAAGATGCCTTTTTTCATTCAATTTTTTCCTAAATCCAATTGCTTGCAATCTATTAAAGAAAATTTTAAAAGTGAAAAAAATATTTTAATAAAGTTAAAGAACATAATAAGACAAAATGCTATGAATAAAAAAACTAAGAATTTTTTTTAAAATACATGGAATGAAATTTGAACAAAAATTAAAACTTGAATTAGTACTATTGAATTTAAGCCAAAACTTCCACATCCCAAATATTAAAATAAAAGTAAACCATTATATTAATCATTTATTAAATGAACAGATTGATTTAACTTATATAAGCTCCAATATCTTAAGGGATTAGCATTAAATCTGTCACAAATTTTATTTGAATTGAAAAGAAATTACTCTCTTATATGTTATTAAAATCATGTCACACTAATTAATTATTTATTATATAACATTTTTAATCTAACTATAATCTCATACTACCTTATTAATTGTTTTAATTAAATGTTGAGTTATTAAAATGAAAATCATTGCAGTTTATCTTTAATTTAGCTATTTAAGATTATACTAAATTTATTAATCCTCTTTAATTATTTCGATTGAATAATGATAATTTTTTATAATTAAAAATTAACTCAATTAATTCATTTCCAAAAAAATGTGAAACCATTGTAATCAAGTTACCTTTTTGGGAAAAAATTAATAGTATTTTTAATGTTTAACGCTTTTTTTCGTAACCTATGGCAAAATCTTCAAGAAATAAATAGACTTAATTAAATTGTTACCCTAAAAAAATGTGCAGACTATGTTGAAGAAATGAAGTAGTCTAATACCATTTTGGGCAACAACATGGTAAAACATTTGAAATGAAAATATATAGTACTCTAAGCAAAAGCTTTTAACAAAAATGATAGGAGGATTTTCACTTTTGTTAACCAATTTTTTAAATTGGACAAACAAAATTTTTAAAAGCATTGAGATAGCTTAACATAGACATAAATGAAATACAAGATTTTTTTTGGCAAAATATACATAATACAACAAGATATGATATGATATCTCGTAACATAGATTTTCATAATTTACCATAAATAAATATATTCTCTAGTCAATTTTTTTGATAAATTCTTATTATTATTGATTGAATATCAATAGGAAGAACTGTAACATTATAATAGAATTACATGCTCTTTGACCAAGTTTTTGATATATATTCTCCTAAAGTGACAAAAGTTGTGATAGCTATAATTCATCTTGGATGTAAATGATTTTTTTTTGCCATAATCAATTAAATTGATTTTGCTAATAAAATCAAAATTAATTGAAAAAATGAAGAAATAAATTTAATATGATTGAAAATTTAAAATATAATTAAATGGATTTGGGTAATAAAATTAAAATGAATAAAATATTGGGAGTTGTTAAAATAATTAATTCTAATGGAGTAAAATTATAAATAGTTTAACAAATTTATTTAATTGTGAAATCAATTTTTTGTGACACATGACATAATCTAATTAAAATATTTAGTCAAGTGCCCATACTTCAGAAAAATATCCAAAGTATGGAAGTTTTGCCCTTGAATTTATCAAATTAATTGCCATTAAATTATTGAAATTTTTTCATTTGTTAAATTACCAAAATTATCAATTAAGTAAATATAATATTGGGTTGCCAAAATTTACTAAAATTATTACTTAGGTAAATATAGTAAGATATTATCAACTAAATATAAATATAATAATTTTTTAGCAAATTATTGTAAATTCATATGTCAAAATACTAAAATTATTATCTAAGTAAATATAGCAATATATTAAAATAAACTAAAAATTAACTTTATTATTTATACATTGCATAAATGAATAATTATGCTAGTTTATGATTTATCAAAATTAATCATTTAAAAAATATTGCTTCCATGAATCAACTTCATGTGTTATTTGACTTATCATTGGCCTTGCAAAAAGCAAATGATTTTTAGTCAATTGATGAATTGAAAGAATAATACACTTAACAACAATTGTATGGAGGTAACACTGAATTTTCAATAGTAATATAACACTATAATTTTTTTACCTAAATATAAATAAAATAATTTTTTTCCAAATTAGTACAAATTCATGTGTTAGGAAACTAAAATTATTATCTAAGTAAAAATAGCAATGTTTTAAAGATTGCTAAAAATTAACTTTGATATTTATACATTGCATAAATGAATAATTATAATATTTTATGACAAGGCAAACTAATTCTCTCAAAATCTTGCAATTTAGTGTGTTAAATTACTAAGATTAAAATATGTACTATTACCCATTTTAGACATGATAGACTTTAAAATTATATAAAAAATTATTGTTACAAACATAAATCTCATACTATCAACTTTTCACTATTTTATTTAATTATATATATATTTGGTAATGAAGATGGTAGAAAGGAGAGATTTTCTTAATCTTACAAGGTAGGATGTTAATAGTATGTTGGAACTTGGAATTGCCCTTAGAGATCCATTCAAAAGTTATTACTAGGCTAAAAATAGGGGTGGAAGAAAAGTAGGACTTTCTAAGTTTTTTCTAAAATAAGCTAGGTTGTGTAAAAATAAATTGGCCTAACTTAGCCTATTAACTTGTAGTAGGCTTAAAATTTAGCCTAACCTGACTAATACATAATTCTTTTTAAGGCCTAACTAACTTATTAGTCTACATAAACCTACTAATAAAAAAGATAGGATGTTAATAGTATGTTAGAATTGGGAATTGCCCATAGAAATCCATTTAAAAGTTATTACTGGATTGAGAGCAGAGGTGGAAGAAAACTAGGACTTTTTAAGTTTTTCCTAAAATAAGCTAGGCTGTGTAAAAATAAATTAGCCTGACTTAGCTTATCAGCTTATAATAGGCTTAAAATTTAGCCTAACTTGACTAATATATAATTCTTTTTAAGGCCTAACCTAACTTATTAGTTTATTTAAACTTATTAATAATTAGTAAATATTCTTAAAAAATATTATTAGAAGTAGAATTAAGTTGAGTCAAATCGAATTTTGATATTATTATACATAACTTAACTAACATAAAAAGTTGTTCAAGCTTAAACTATTGAGAATATTTTAATTTCAACTTGCTTTGACTTATTAAAAATATAAAGTTCAAAGTCTAGCTCAATTCAAACTTGATTCAATCCCAAAAGAAATAAAAATATCACAATAATAATTTTAAATTAATAATTTAAATATTTATATCATAAGCTAAAATTAAGAGAATGAGAATGTATTAAAAATTTTCATATACGTTTTAAAATATATAAATATTTTTCTAAATATTATATATAATTTAATATATAAAAATATGAGCTAACCTAATAAGCTAATAGGCTAGAGTTTAAATAATATTGCCTAGCATGTTTTGTAAAATAAGTCGAAAGTTTAATCCAAACATATCCTATTTTACAAATAGATTAAATTAGGCTAGGTCAAAAATAGAATAAGCCTCTAAGGTTCTATAGGCTAAGTGCTCTATTTTCACTCCTAACCAAAAGGCCATGACTCAACTAACCTCTGAAGGGGGATCTCATTGAGAAAAGTTGCCCACCAAACAAAATGACTAGTATTAAGGGAGGTTCACACATGTAATCAAGAGAGTTACAATAATTTTATTTGATTCTTTATAACTATTTAAACTAGCTTGAATTCTCTCTCTATCTCTTTATATATATATTATAATGACAAGAGTAGTAATATACTTTAACACATATACATATATAAAATTTTGGATTCGAAATATAGATATGACAAAAGATAAAATTATTAAAATAATATTAAATATCACTGCATTATTAAAATATTATACACTATTAATCTATTTGAATCATTTATGTTAGCCTTTATCCGAGGCTAATGCTAGACAATATTAGAAGTCAAAGTATTGATATCCGTAGAACTCCTTAAAAAAATATTGCTCCCATGAATCAGCTTCAATTGTGTCAGTCAGCTGATCGCCCGCCCTTGCATTATTTGCATATATTTTATAGTTTTAATTAGTAGCAGTTCAAATTGTATTATTCAATGATCAACAGATCTTAACTCCTAAAGATAGTCTCCTCTTTTCCTTTCAAATTTGACAGTGAAATTTATTGTTCTTATAAAATTTTAGGTATGACGTGGATAAGTCTGCTAGCGTTAATTTGAGAAGCAACTACCTTGTTGAAATATAAAATTAAACCGTACTATTTGTGTATATAAGTTGTATGATAATGTGTGCGAATATCATTAGTCCTTATAAGAATAAAAAACAAATATAATTATATATCGACCAAAAACAAATATATATATATATATATATATATATATATATATATATATATATATATATATATATATATATATATATATATGTAATAATAATACTGGGTTTGTACTGCATTACAAAGTATTTCTCCATTCTTGCTTCATTTCATTTTTATTTTTTTAATTTCAATTTTTTTATTACAACATACTTCTATTTTAAGTAAGAACTTTGAGTTTATACTGTAACTACACATGCTACCCTTCAAATTGCTGTCCCACCCGTTTCTATTTCTTAATTTATTTTACTTACCTTCAAATACACATTGAACCAATCATGTTTTGGGCATATATACGAAAATTAATATATTTTTAATTTAATATATATTTAAATATTAGCATCAAAATTACTTATTTAAATTTTATTAATATTAATTCTTAGGTATTATATTACAAATTAATTATACACCAACTAAAATTTTATGAAAAATGTAATATAAAATGTATTAATTTATTTTTAACTAATATATATTAAAAAATAAATCAAACTTTTAATATAAAAGTATCTAATTACATTTTTTTTACAAAATTGTTTAAAATTGGCATCAATTTATTTGTATAATTTTAATTAAAATTAATTTTTTTCTCATTTTATGGACATTTTTCCTAAAGTGTCAAATCAGGAGCATACTTTTTCCGTTTTCTCTTTTGAATTTTTATTACATTTTATAGCGCAAGTACGTGATTTTCTTTTATAATTTTTTTAACTCTTAATGGTTTGTAGCCTATACACCATTTCTCTTTCTTTTATTTATTTAGATATTGCGGATATTTTTTTTATATTAACTTTGAAATGCTATATTACAAATCAAATATATATTAAATAATTAGAATTTTATTAATGTCTTAATATAAATATAGAAAGTATTAAACTATTTTTTATTAATATTTTTAAAGAATAAGACAAATATTTTATACAAAATTATAAAATAATTATATATTTCATTCTTTTGCTAAATGTATGCTAAAGTTAATATTTTTATTTTGAAATATATAATAAATATTAATAAATATTTTTTATAAAGTTATATTAAACTAAAATTTAAATTTATTTATGGTGAAAAAACTTATTAAAATTAAATGAATAGGACATGGAACGTTATTTCTGCTTTTATATCTCCAATAAAGTTAATATATCAATGATGAAAATATATTTCTCATTCTTACGCATTTTGAAAATCACTTAATTGGACTTTACCATTTACTTTTACACTATTATTATTATTATTATTATTATTATTATTATTATTATTATTATTTTATTAAAAATTATTTTGATCTCTTAACATTTAATGTCTCAAAATGAAATTTTTTCCTATGATACTCTAAAACTTTCATCTCATCTATGTCAAGGTTATAATTAATTATTTACTCTTTAATTTTATACAATTAGCATGCTCACTACTTGAATTAACTTTCTATTATAATATGTAATCAGAAATAAATTTAAGTAAATAATAATTATTTTTAAATAATGTTACATTTATTCATTAATATTAATATACATAATATAAATTTAAATCTTAGGTGAATAAATAAAAAATTAAATCTCAATCATATTTTAATAAATAAATAAATAATAAAATAACATGCATGAAAATACTAAGATTTGTTGTAATAAATGTTAGATTATAAAATCAATTCATATAGTTTTATACTAATTGCAGTTTACTGATGATAAATAGATCATTAAATTTATACATTAAAATCAAAGAAGAGAAAATAATATGAACAAACAAAAAAGGTAATTTAGAAATAATATTATTTTTTATCACAATTACTATCATTATTCAGTGAAATTTATAATTTTTAAATTTAGATCATTTAAAATGAAAATAATAAAATCAAATTTCATTTGTGTTAGATTCAAACCTATTCCCATTTTATAGTTAAATTTAACTTTCCATTGGTACATATCTCTTATCCCCCTCAAAAAAAGTCTTTATTTTCTAGAAGATATTTTTGTGATTCAAATTTTATGTTTATAAGAAAATAAAATAAAAAAGATCATATTTTCTTAATTTTTATTATTTTTCATTTTACTCGAGCTTCCTTTTCAAAAAAATCATTGATAAGAGGTAATTTCACCATAATTATATTTAACCAAAAAAATGAAAAATGTTTACTTCAACTTAAAAGTGGTTAGATTTTATCCGCTTTAACCTTAAAAATAAAAAAAAACTTAAATAAAACAAAATTTAGAATTAAAATTCATTATTTACTTATTATTTTTAAACAAAAATTATAATATTATTATATGTTAGTTTATTTTGCCATTTTTTCACAATATTATTGTAATTCTTATTTAAAAAGTTTATATTATGATACCCATATAAAACCATTTTAATTATTTTTTACAATAAATAATACATTTCAATTCCAAGTTTTAACTTCTTTCTATTTCTCTCATTTTTTACCTTCTTTTCATATAAATAATATAATAATTTATATAAATTAACAAAATTAAATGATAACATATATTTTATATTTATTTACATATTATTCATTCTTATATTTTATATGTATATAAAATAACAAAAAAAATAGATGAATTTAAATTTATGATTTTTCTATTTATTTTTCTCTAATAATTTTCTTTCTTTGTCTAATCTGATGTTGGTGTACCATGAGCATGAAATGCATGTCATAGAAATATTTTTCTAATTTTTTTATTTTGATATTTTTGACAATTTTCTTAAATTTATGATTTGATTTGAACACAAGTATTTTTTGAAGGTTAATATGAGACTTTTAGATTCGTTTTATATTTTTATCCTTAATAATAATTTACTTACAATAATAATAATAATTAATAACAATAATAATATACTATATTAATAAGTTAAAGATTTATAGTATAATTAATTAATTATATATTATATTTTTTAACTCTCATTATATACTTTATAATTTGCATATCTTTTTACTTCTTTTGATTTGCTCAATTGCTTATTTTCCCTTTTTTCATGTTCACACCAATTATTTAATATTAAAATAGTAATATTACTAAATAGTATAAATATAACATAATATATTTTATTTTTATTGTAATAATATTTTGAATAATATAAAATTTTAATAAAAAAATACTAATTAATTACAAATTCTACTTTTATAACATATTTTTTATATTTACTTCCATTATTAATAATGAAAATACTCATATTACTACGTAGTATGAATATAATATAATAATTTTTATTAGTATAAAATTATTTTTAATAAATTAAATATTAAAATTTAAAATTAAATTAAATTACTTAAATATATTGTCTATTTTTAACCGTTACATTCTTTATCATTAAAATTACATTCTTTTCTTGACATTTTCTTTATTATATATTCTTATTTTTCTTTTTTTTTTCTTTTACCATATTCACTTCTATTATCTATAACTTAAAGTATTAATATCATTAAAAGTATATATATGTAATATAATATAGTTGAAGGTTTAATTTAATTGAATTAGTTAATTACATTTTTTTAATTCTTATGTTATTTTACACTTTGATCAATATTTTTATTTCTTTTTATTTGTTTTATTGTATAATTTTCTTTTTCTTTATTTTTTTAATCTATTACTATTATTTATAACTTAGATGCTAATCATTAAATGATTTAAATATAACATGATATATTTGATTTGATTATGTAAATGTTTTGAATAAATTAAAATTTTAATATAGATTATACAAATTGAATTATATAATTACATGTTTTTTAATTGAAATTATATGAATATTAAAATTAAATTTTATTTAAATTTTATCATTATTTTTATCTGATTGCATATTTATCTTTTTTCCCTCTATTCACTCTTATAATTTATAATTTAAATTCTAATATTAATAAGTTGTACAAATGTAGCATAAAATAATTTCTTTTATTAAAAATTATTTTAAATAAATCCAACATCAAATTTAATTAAATTATTTAATTATATATTTTATTTTAAAAATTTATTATTCATAATATAGACATATAATTTTAATAATCATGATAAAATAAATTTTAATTCTTCATAAATTTTTTAATTATATATTTTATTTTAAAATACCCGTGCGTAGCACGGGGTATATACATATATATAGTTAAATGGTCAAGACTTGTCCCCGTACGTAAGTTGCATGTGTAGTTTCCATGACAAAGGAAAGAGACAAATTTTCAATTTGATTCCTTGCACTCATGCGTGCTTCTTCTCCATCTTCATTTCTATTCTATTGGGCTGCTATTGACTTATTCATGACACCTCCATTTGTCATCCTTTGATAGTATTTTTATATCTTACATGTGATTAACACCATCCCAATTTAGAAATGGTTTTATAAGAGAGAAATTCTTATATATTTTAATTATACCAAATATTTTTAATCATACTCAATAAATAAATAATAATTACCAACCTTTATAATTTTTTATATCTTAAAAATTAAAATAATCAAAATTTTAATATATATATATATATATATATATATATATATATATACCCCTAAAATTGACAAATTGAAATAAAGTTGACAACTATCCTTCATTTATTAGATATAATTAAGGATAAATGATATAATTGAAGTATACAAGAATTTCTCTTTATTTGAATACAAGAGTGTTTGGCAATCAACTTTTAATTAATTTGGATGTACTTAGTTGATTGATCAAATCAGATAATTATTTTAAATATTTAGTAAATAACCCTTTTAATTAACTGATTGAAAATAAAGATAAACCTAACATTTCTAATTAATTTAGAAATGATGGGTTAAAGATAAAATTATCCCCAAATTGTACAATTATATATATTTGACAAAATGATAAATAATAAAATTAATAATTATCCTTCATCTATTAAATATGACCAAAGATACACAACATAATTTGAATATACAAGAATTTCTCCTTATTAGAATATATAACTCAAGTTCAATTGAGTTGTAAACCTTCCGATTCAAATTTTGTATACTACTCAAATAACTTAATGTTGTATTTGGATTTAGAAATTAAAGTTGGAAATTCAGTTATCAAGGAATTTAAGTTTTATAAGCTAAACCTTTTGTTTGGCATAATCAATAATAGGATTTCATTTTATTTTCAAATGAAATTCTTTTTAATATAGTATTTGACTTTAAGTAAAAAGAGATTTCATTTCATTTGCAATTCTTATTTTAATTATATTTTTACCATTATAAAATCCATCCAAATTTACAA
Source organism: Sindora glabra (assembly GCA_020226215.1). Taxonomy (NCBI): domain Eukaryota; kingdom Viridiplantae; phylum Streptophyta; class Magnoliopsida; order Fabales; family Fabaceae; genus Sindora; species Sindora glabra. Next base: position 99,108,110 of record CM035227.1, on the reverse strand, counting down.
AGATTTCATTAGAATTCATTTCATTTGATTTAAAAATTATGTTACATAAATAATTTACCCTTTCTTAACATTGCATTTACCATGATATCATTAAAATTTACTATTTAATTAATTTGTATGCATTTTTCAATATATTATGAATAAAATAATTACAAATGGATTAAAATTATTATTTTTAACAAAATTGTTAAACAATAAAATTCATTTATAAATGAATTGAAATTATTTCTATTGAAATTAAATGAAATCAATTCTTAAAAAAGTGTATACCAAATGAACCTAAATATTTTATATGGTAATAACTAGATAAAACTTATAAATTATTTAAGTATTATAAATAAAAAATTTAAGTTGTCAAATTTGATATTTTAAATTCAATATAAAAAGATATCATTTTACAAATTTCATATTCACTCTTGAAATATTATATTGATTATCATCCTCAGTCATAAGAACTAAGTAAAATTATCATTCTTTGTTAGTATTTTTATGAATTATACATAATTTATTAATAAATAAATTATTATTAATTAGGCATTGTGTGGCATATTTGAATGGGTAAATAAGTGCTTAAACCCAACACCAGTAAAATAGGTTTGAGTCCTTTGGTGGATAGGATCTAGAACCCAAGTCAAGCAATATATATAGGATCCTTACTTCACATCTTTCAAGGTTTAAGGTTTTTTACTCTTTTAGTGAAACTTATTACACAGAGATTGAAGACTATTGAAGGAGGGATTCCCAATATATTAGTGAGCAAGCTTGTTTTACAGATGGTAGGTATTTATTTTAAATACTATGTTAATTTATTAATTAATTTTATTTTGTTTCCACTTGATCATACTACAATTGAAAATCAAGATCAATGATGAATAAATTTTTCATCAATTGGTATCAGACCCTAGTTCTGGCTTTTTATTCTGGTTAATTTTGAGGAATTTTGAATGAATTATTGGCCTTCTCAAGTAATTTATGCTAATGATAATTACCATACTTGTTGTTATATATGCCTAAACTTCCATAATTGTTCTGGAATTACTATTATATGTGTATGTATTGTAATTTTTCCATCATGAAAACTTACTTATATGGTTCTGTATATATGGATACCATTGCAATAATCATAAAAGTTGAAACTTGGTAGAGAACTGATATGGAACCATGAAATTTAGTGAAAACTGCATAAGACATAATAAAAAAATAATGAAACTGTATACCCATAAGCCAAAGCCTCTATTGATGAACCTCAAACTATATCCATGAACTATCAAGAAATTTAAAAAGGGAATAAAGGGTAAAAAGAACTGGGTATATTTTAAAGAGATTATGGTGATGTAAAAGCATAAAACTTGGACCTTTATCCCTTGAAGAATCAAAACCTCTATAGTCAATTTATAAGTTTTCTTTGAAAGTTTGAATCATCCCATTACTGGATTATTTTAGGATAAAAACTATTAAATTGCATCATGGGAGGTTTAGTTAGAAATTTTAGGTGCATTTTCGTAAAAAAATTATGCTAAAATGGTTGGGAACATTTCGAGTCAAAATCAAGTTAGAAAATAAACCTACATGTGTCATTTTTTCTAGAAGATGATGAATAGTGGGCTCACACACATGGGTAATCATGCAACCAATGCATAAAGGCCAAGCACCATCATCCTAGTAATGTTTATGAGTGATGTGCACATTAACAAGCTCCACTCTCTAAACTTTTTTCAATGAGCATTTTTCTAAAAATTTTTAGAATAGACATAATTTTAATTATATTTTGCCCATTTTATTTGAATATCCAAACAAGCTTATTTTGAACCAAAATTTTTATTGTACAATCTTTGATTTATTTTCCATCTTTTATAATTTTTATGAAATTTTTGGACTTTATTTGTGTATTTTATTAATTTTTAGAGTTATATTTGTTAAAAGAAAATTGCTAATGACTTGCATTATGCCATGAAAAATTTGTGTAACTGCATGCCCACCTTCATGAGGTTATTTGCATAAATTTTTAGTTTGATTTTAATAAAAAAAATTATTTTAAAAAAAGAGAGATGCTATATTAATGATATAAATGCCCTTTGGCATTATATTATTAATATAATTTGTTAGTTATAGTGTACAGCTATAGTGTAAGTGTAAAAATGAGTAGGGGCATGACATCTAACTCTTGTACTATGTTTAAAGTCTAAAATACCCTTCAATATTAGATTTTATAACACGATATTATGTAAAGTTATATATTTAAATGTTGTGAAGAAAATATTAGCTTGATTAAGTTATACATACATTAATGTTTAATATGTTATTCCTTAATCGTTATACAATAAAACTTTAAAAAGACGTTGAATAGGATAATGAGATAGGACTAGGCCAATGTTTCAAATCCAATCTAATGGACATGCCATTAGATACATAGTAGCTAAATACCAATTCCATAATCCTAGTTTCCAATTCTTATCGATCATTGAGAAATTCTAGAAAACTAGATAATGGTGAATTAATTTTCAAAATGGGAACTGATGAAAAAATAAGAGTAGAACTCATTAAGTATATGTATCTATGGTCACCTACTAAATGTGAACTGGTACTAAAGGATGTGGTCTTTGTGCCTTATATGAGAAGGAACCTGATATTAGTTATAACACTAGATCTTTAGGGGTATTCTTGTAATTTTGAAAGTAAAAGAGTGAATTTCTTCCAAGGTTTAATTGTGATAGGGACTAGTGAACTAACAGATGGACTGTACAAGATAAATCTTGGTCTAAGTTCCCTTAAATTATTAACACAGTTACAAGGAGGAAAAGAAAGAAAATTAAAGAAAACTTATCGATCCTATGGCATAAACATCTAGGTCATATTTCTAGAGATTGAATTTAGAGGTTAATTAGAGAAAGTATTTTCCATAACCTTGACTTCTTTAATCTAGACACTTGTGTAAGCTGTATTAAAGTGAACCTCACTACCAAGGCTAGAAAGCAAAATAGAGTTAGAAGATAATAAGCACTGGAACTTACTTATACCAATATCTGTGATCCCATCACATTAGTAGCCATGGAAGAATGAAAATACTTGATCATTTTTATTAATGATTATTCGTATTTTGGATGGATAGAATTACTTGCAGAAAAGTTAGAGTTCTTAGATGCATTCAAGACATTCAAGGCGGTAGTCAAGTTTAAGTATAATAAGAAAATTAAGTGTGTGAATTTTGATCAAAGAGAAAAGTACTATGGCAAATATGATAAAACCGGAAGGAACCCAAGTTCTTTTGCAAGCTATATGCAAAAGTGTGGCATAAGGTTAGTTACACTATAACTAATACACCAAAATAGAATGGGATAGTCGAAAGGAGAAATAAGACACTTTTTGATATAGTCAAATGTATATTTTCCCATTCTATGCTTCTAGACTTCTTATATGGAGAAACATTGAGACCACTGGCTACATACTTAATTAGGTACTAAATAAATATGTACCTATGACTCCATATGAACTACCGAATAGTAAGAAACTAACTTTGAGTCATTTCTATGTCTAAAGTTACAGAGTCACGGTGAAGCCATACATTCTTACTACTAAGAAACTTAACTCTAAGACTATGTTTGGGTTCTTTATTGGTTATTATGTTAGCTCCAGAGGCAATAAGTTTTATTATCTAACCCACACTACCTGAGTTATTGAATCTAATAGAACAATTTATTTTCAGGATGAGTTGGACAATGGGAATTAGACACTGCGTATTACTAACTTCAAAGAAGAAAGTGTAGTCATTCATTTAATGTCTCAATTTATTAGTTCTTCATGTTATAGTCCTCCATAACATGATTCAACATAGCTTTTGGGGAAGGATGATGATTCTAATATTGAAGTTTAGTTGAGGATATCACTTAAATTACATAGACTAGCAATATTAAATAATTATATAATATATTTGTAGGAACATAAGCATGATCTAAATGAAAAACTAATCCTATTACATTTTCTCAAGCTGTGTCTAGTTTTGATTCTCCTTAATGGATCACTATAATGAAAGATGAATCAACTTCAATGAATAAAAATTAAGTGTGAAATTTAAGGAATTGCCTATAAATTGTAAGTTGGTTAGATGTAAATAAGTCTTTAAAACCAAGCATGATGCTGGCAAGCAAATTAAAAGATATAAAGCTAGACTTATGGCTAAAGGCTATACTAAAAAAAAGGATATGGATTACAAAGAGACTTTCTCACTATTATCAATGGAAAAATCTTTTAGAATTATTGTAGCTCTTATTACTCATTTTAATCAAGAGATGTACCAGATGGACGTGAAAATAATATTCTTCAACGGTGATCTATCTGAAACTATGTACATGGAGTAGCCAAATAAATTATGAGAGAAGGATAAAAAGTACTTGGTGTGCCAATTGAAGAAATTCATAGATGGTTTAAAGCAAACTTCTCAACAATGTATCTCAAATTTCATGAAATTGTTACCTATCTCTAATTTAGGAAGAATAATGCAGACCAATGTATATATTTTTTTAGTAATCGTAGGAATGGTTAAACCACTGGACGCACACACACAAGGGTCAGGGATCGAACCCTGGATGCAGCGGAAGGTGTAAAGCTTTCAAGGGATATCAAATACCACTTGAGTCAAAGACTCTTAGTTGCAAACCAATGTATTTATATGAAGAAAAATACTAGCAAATCTGTAATTCTAGTCCTGTAAATGGATGACATTTTCCTAGCAAGTATGATGTAGACTAATGTAATTTTAGTCCTATAATTCATAAAATAGTTACCTACCTCAAATTTAAGGAGAACAATGTAGATCAATGTATTTATATGATGAAAAATACTAGCAAATTTGTAATTCTAGTCTTGTACATGGATGATATTTTCCTAGTGAGTAAAAACTTAAACTTTTTACTATTACTTCACTTTAAAATAAAAGACTTAAGAAATGTCTCTTTTGTTCTAAGCATTAAGATATTTTGTAATAGGTCCCAAGGTATTCTTGGCTTCTCTCAAAAGTCATATATCAAAAAATTTTTGAAAAAATTTAATATATCTACCTGCTCTCAAGTTACTTCACCTATTTAAAAGAGTGAAGCATTTACAAAGGCCTAATGTTCTTAAACTGATGAAAAGAAAGAAAATACAAAAATAGTCCCATATGCCTTAGTTGTAGGTAGCCTTATGTATGCTTAAGTATATACACAACTTAATATTGCATTTACTATAGGTGTACTTGGAAAATACTTAAGTAATCCAGGTTAAAGACACCGGACTGCTATGAAGAGAGTCTAAGGTGCCTTCAAGGTATTAAAGACTTCATGCTAACTTACAAAAGATTGAAAGATCTCAGTATTACAAGTTATTCGGACTCAAATTATACTAGTTTTCTAAATGATTTAAAGTTTATATTTGGACATATTTTCATAATGGCTGGAAGTGTTGTCTCATGAAAAAATATTAAGCAATCAATTGTTACAACCTCTACTATAGAAGCAGCTTATTATGAAACTTTTCATCAAGTTGTATGGTTAAGGAATTATCCCTCAGAGTTCCATCTTATAGAGAGTATTACTAAGCCCTTAACCATTTTCTATGACAACTCTATTGTCGTGAGCTTCTCTCTTAGTGATAAAAGTTCCTCTTGTTCAAAGCATTTTGATTATTATATGAGAAAGAAGGTAGGTGAGCATGTTACTATTATTAAGCACATTTCCACAAATCGTATGCTTGTGGATTCACTAATCAAAAACTTAATAGTAGAAACTTTTATTAAACATGTAAATCACATAGGACTATGTAAACCCTTTTGATGTTTTAAGTCAATGGAAATTGATGTATATGACATCATTTATAACTTATGAATAAAATTTTATGTTATATTGTCATATTTGTGCATATTTTAGTTATGACATGCTTATAGAGGCATTTAGAACCTATCTCATTATTGTGTTCATATTTGTTAGACATTTTGGGTAAATGTTAAGATCCATTATATGTAAATTTACAAGTAGTTATGCAAAGTTATGTAAGTCTTATTTTGCATGTATTAATAGTGTTAATCAATGAGATGTGAGTGTTTAATATATTGTGATACTAATATCCTTTTGGATATTTATGTTATTAGATACTTATGAAATTTATTAGAATAATAAGTGTGAAAGTACCATTCTGTATTAACATTAATCCTTTTATGGTCACTATTAATAAATAATATATGTTCAAGTGGGAGATTGTTAATATTTTTATAGATTATACATAATTTATTAATAAAAAAATTATTATTAATTAGGTCTTATGTGATATAATCGAATGAGCAAACGACTATTTGAGCTTAACACTAGTAAAACAAGTTTGGGTCCTGTGATAGATGAGATCCAGAACTCAAGTTAAGTAATATATGTGTGTGTGTGATCCCTACTTTATATCTCTCAAGGTTTAAAATTTTCTACTCCATTAGCGAAACTTATTGCATGGAGATTCAAAGAATGCCGAAGAAGGGATTCTCAGTATGTTAATAAGCAAACTTGTTTTATAGATGACACGTATTTATTTTAAATAATATGTTAATTTATTATTTTATTTTATTTTATTTTAATCATACTATAATTGAAAGTCAAGATCAATGGTGAATAAATTTTCCATCAATTTCAAGTGTAAAACTTTAAAATCCTTAATATTTTCTAAATTCTTTATCTAAATATAACTAAATCATTTTATTTAAATTTAATTTAAGTTAAATTTATGGGCACTATTTGAACTTTACTTGATAATTTTTTATGCCATATTTTGTGTAAATAATTAATAAGTTAGTTAATTATTTAAAAAATATTTCACAAAACTAATTATTGACCTAACTGAAATTATACAATGATATAAAAGGATATATTACTTGAAATGGATATATAAATTAAAATAATTAATACTTATCTAAGAATTAAATTATATGAACACAATTAAGATATTCAAAATAAAAATATAACATGTAATATTTAATTAATTATATTTTATGAACTCAGATATTTATTTACTTACATAATTTTTATTTTATTATTATTTATAATATTATTATAATTACTTAAAATATAATTAATTATACGTCATGATATTGCATATTTATTTGCATATGTATTTTTGTATTATTTTAATTTAAAATTATAATATAATTAGCTTAAAATTAAATTAATTTTATTTTATGATATTGTATATTTATTTATTTACTATTTATTTTTGTTTTCAAGGGTTTAATGTAAGAATATAATTACTTAAATTTTAATTAATTATAATTTATGACATCATATATTTAAGTTTACATTATAAATGACATTATTTACAAATTAATTAAAAAAAAGATAGATTTGAAAAAAATTGAAAAGGTATTAATTTATAAGTTATAAGTTATTAAGGTAACTTATTAAATTAGAGTTTATTTGTTTATAAATTAGTATACAAAATATCTATAAAGACTAATTTATAAATTATTGACATTAACTTATTTATTTTGAAAAATGAAAATTTAATTAAATCAAATGAATTGAAACAAGTTAGCAAATTTTAGATATATTATTAAATATAATTAATTTATTAAATTAATTCATAAATCAAATAAGTTGAATTAATTATAAATTTAATTTAATTTATTTAATAAATTAATTAACTTTTCTAATTCAAATTTAATTCTTGCATTCAATTCATTGAATCAATATTTGAGTAAATTATGCATAGTTAACTATTTGGCTAAATTCAGTCCACCGTAATATCTACTTAAACATTGTTCAAATCGCCATAGCAGGCTGTCCTTTTGGGAAGGATTTGGTTACGTTACATTTTTTTAATAAATATATGGAGTTAAACTTTAAAGAAAGATAAATATAAATTTTTTTATTTAAAATTACGAATTTCAAAGTAAAAATTGTGTTTTTATTTTTTTGAAAATGATAAAAAAAAAGATTAAGATCCCTTTCCAAATGGCTATCAAAGTCTTTGCTAAAGAATCTCTTTTGATAGAATTAGTAAACTCATTCCTGCAATTATATAATGTATATAAACTATTTATAAATTATATAAAATTATAATTTTATTATTAAATAATAATTCATTCATATAATTATATTCTTTTATATAATAATTTAGAAATAAGAGTATTTGTATGAATTTATATAAATAAATAAAATTATCTATATGGATCATGACTTAGGAAGGAAATTATAATTTTATATAATTTAAAAATTATTTTATTAATATTTTATAATTTTAGGAATGAAATTATTAATTTTGTTATCTCCAGAAAATTTTAAAAATTATAAAATTGACACAGCTTTATCAGTTTGTCTGGGTGGTGTAGTTGGTTATCACGCTAGTCTCACACACTAGAGGTCCCCGGTTCGAACCCGGGCTCAGACATATTATTACGATTTTTGAGCCTTTCATTTTTAGTCTGTACCGGCCCCAACAGATTGGACCTATTCCAGCCCAATCAACGCTCCGAATCACGTGAGCCTCGGTGGAAAGCAAGGCCCTTGCAGGGCCCAGATAATGAAAAGAAATATTTAAAAAAAAAAAGGTGAAAAAGGTTGCCGGGGGTAAGGTGTTAGAAGAAAGGCACCAATCCCCTGGCCCCGAAGGAGCATCGAGACCGTGCGGTCGTCGTCCACGTTCCCTCCAAACTACGAAAAGGCTAACAACGCACCAACGGATTCTAATTCCTGCTAGGGCTAGCTTTCATCTTCTCCATCGAGTGTTCAGAACTTGCAATGTCTGTTTGAGGCTTCTCGTTACAATTCCCGATTCTTCGTGCTCGATGGAGGAATCTTACACAACCCTTCCGACTAGCCATTTGCTCGGTTCTGTTCCTGTTCGTACTTCGTTCTTTTTCTTGTATATTTCCTGAATTTCTTGCTGATCCTTCTCTGTTGTTAATTGATGCTTCGATAGTTTGTAATAATTCGTGTTTTAGAAGCTGATCTGGTTGTTTTCCGATGGAGGATTTATGAATTTGTTTGGTTCCCGGGAAAATTTTTTTGGAAAGTATAACCACTTGTCTTAATTGAAAAGCTAGGAAATGAAAGCTGACTTGATTAGTTACTGTTCACCGGAATCTTGTTGGGTTTTTCAAATTGTTTGTACTGTGAATCTAGTTCTTCCGTGGCTGATGAAGAAAAACCCAGTATTCATCATACCCTCCTGAAAAGAGGGATGGAAAGGATGGTTAAGGACCAAAACTACCTACTCTGGCAAACAATGGTCTATTGATTGGGTATTTTCATCTATTCCCAAAAATGTAATCTATCTGTTGTTCAGTCTAAGGGAAACAGCACGGCTTTGTAATTTATTTATTTATTTTTTCTTTTTAATTCTTTTGGTTAGCTCATAGATCTCTGGTAATTTTTGCATGGGGATACAGTTGAAAAATTTTTTAAATACTTTGTCCTTTATATCAATCCATTATCATTTCCATTTGTATCACTAATATAAATGACAGCAGCTTAGATTAAAGGCAAAGTACCAAAGAAAATGATAAAATGCTTTAAATGTAGCACTAGTAGCAGGACTGATTAAATGGAAAATTTATAGTATCTTCTTTTTCCAAACATAGCTTGAACTGCCTGCAGCTGTTTGGATTATGTTTAATTTGTTTGTTAACATTGAATTTTTTAAATTAGTCTGAGTTTCACTTACTTTGGTTATGAAGCTTATTTAATCATAGTAAATATTAAAATTTGTTTTCTTGGTGAATTTGCCAGGTCCAGTTCTTACTATTTTTCTTTTTAAATATCCATTTTGTATATTTTATAAGTATTGATTATCTATTTATTTCTCTTGGCTACTCAGGCTGTCATAACTGAAGAAAAGAATACAACAAATCATGAACGTATGAATTTTGAGTTTTTTCCTTTCTTACCTTGGTATTAGTATAACCTGCTATTGAATATTAATTCCACTAAAAAGAATGGTTTATCATATTTTTTGTAGTCCCTGATGCCAATATGCAAATATTCCCTCCAAGCAATGGAAGAGACAGGGGACAGGGTTATCAAACTCTGGGAAATTCGTCTGGTAAGTTAGCAAGGGGGTTGTTTCTTTATCTGTTCTTTGTTTCGTTGATATTTTGACAATATAATGCAGCTTCTGCTTGCTGTCTGATGGCAATCATTGCATTCCGTTTGTCTTTTTACTTTTCTGTTATTTTGGGCTATGTTAGTATTTTCCAATTCACATAAAGGGTAAAAATATGATTTACCGGTTAAGTTTTGGATAGAGAATTACATGTTATAGATGTACTAAGGAATTGTTGAAGAATAAAGCATTGCTTGTAATAACCTGTAAACAATTTGAGATGTACCATGGAGTTGATTTATAGTTTTAGTTTTAATTATTTGAAGTAATGAGTTATCTAAAGTGAACAAAATTGTGTGACTTGATATTGTTAACTGTTTAAATACAGATAAAATCATATCTACACTGATTTAATTCTCTTTCGCCTATCATCATCAACTATTTTGGAAAAATAAATCTGATACCAATCACAGGCCTTAGGCCTTCACATAGTTGGCTATTGATGCAGAGTTTGTGTAACCAGTAATTTCTATAATATGGTTTCGTTGTTCATCTAAATATGTTTGTTATCTGTTTTCCTGGGTATCGTTATTTGAAAATTCTTCCTGCTGCCTCCATCCTTGCTAACCTTTGAATGCTTAAATTAAAGTAAAAGAAAAATCTTCGATTTTCATTTCTGAGCTGATATTGTACTGCAAGAAGCTACCTTTCAACCATTTCAGAGTCTTATTAAGTATAGCACTAATGATGCTTAAGCTTTAAGATCATGATATATCAATTTTTTTTTTTTTGGGGGGGGGATAGGAGATCATAATATATCAAATTAGGAACTGTTATGATAAAGCTATCTATTCTGTTCACTGTTTTTGTTGAAAGGACCTTAGGTTTCTGTGACAATTAATGGTTCTTGTGCCTTGAGATCATTGTGCTATTTCTGAAAATAGCTTTAAAAGGGTTTGGATTTATTAAATTGTAATAAATAAGATGTTTTGGGAAAAATAGTCAGTTTGAAAACTGAAACTAAAGTTAGTCATGTCAGTGATGATGATGATGTGTTGCATTGCCTGACATAGTATTGAATAATGATTGATCTGCTATTTTGACAGGAGAGCACAGTTAATTAACCTTTGGCTGTCCTCTTATGTAAGGTCAGAAAATAAGGAAAGATATGATTAGGCCACAGGCACCAATAGCCTGTGTTCTTTTTCACTTCTGCAGCTTTTCCATGGCAATTTCTTGTACCTTATGATTTTAATTTTTTTTTTCTAAACAATAATGAAACATTCATCTTTGTTTATTAGATGAACAGCAACATTTTAGTGGCATAAGGTTTCTGTAAAACTAGTAGACTTTTGGACATTCTGGAATATATTCTTGTTGGGTAGTACAGTAGTTGGATGTTTAAACTGCCTGGCGCTGTTATATTTGAGGAATTGAGGCCAATATGGGGGCAAGACTATTGGTGTAACCATTTCTAATGATGCTCACCATCTTAACATTCTTTAACAAAAAATAATTTTATTCCATATGCAGACAATATTTTCTAATCAATTTTATTAATAATTGCTTATGTTAACTTTCATTGTTCCATCAGGCAACCTAATTTGTTTTCTATGTTGTCAAATGTCAATATTCAGTGTTTTTATATGCATCTTTGATCCTGATAATATTTGCACCACTGATTGATTTTACATTCATATTTAAGAGTAGCTACCATTTGTGTTTTCTTGTTAAGCAGCTGGTACAATAATGCTATATGTTGTTCTATGAACTTTGGCTTGTCCATCCATGCAGAAGCCTTTGAACAGCAGCCAACAAACAACTGGAGGGGAGTCTTTAGTGTCTCATCATATACACAATATTTCAATGTGGATACCGATATTGTCATAAACAGAATGACAAGTTCCATGTATCCAGTTGCTGGGGATTTTTTTAACAAGATTGATGCCAACCCTGATTTGTGAGTTATACGTTCTTACCCTTGTTCTTCTGTACTTTAAGGGAAAAAATGAGAATGAACCTAATTTCGATCATATTTGACAATCCAATCCCTGGGTAAACTTTTATCCACCCAAATTATTCATTTTTACCTGAAATTGAGCTAGTGGAAATCATGCAGAAAAGATAAAGAGTTTTGATTCTTTAATTCATCACATTTTGCATGATTGATGATTCATAGTTAACTTAAAAGTATTGGAGTTGGGTTATGGGAAATGTGCTGAACTTGCCTATCTTTACCTCCCCAAATGCAGAAGTGCATAATCACCTGAACTCTTTGATTACAGAATAACGAACATAATTTGACTTAAATATTTGTCATTTTCTCTCACAAATATTCGGATCTAGACTTTTTTTGAAAAACAAAGTTATGGAAATTGAAGACCTATATGACATTTTAAGCAGTTATTACCCAAATCATAGGTTCCTGAAGAGAAGTACCAAGCAGCAAAGCAATATCTGACTTTTTTTCAGTTGCCTTTATTTTATTTGAATGATGCATGCAATTGAAACAATGGTGGATATAAAATGAGTATCTAATGGTCCAAATGTTTTCCGTTGTGATAGGTATGGTCTTGTATGGATTTCAACAACATTGGTTTTTGTACTTGCATCACTTGGAAATCTTGCTACGTACTTGATGCAAAAACAATATAATAACAGTACTTCTTGGAGCTTTGATGTCAGCTATCTGAGTACTGCCGCATATTCTATCTATGGCTATGCAATACTGGTTCCATTGGCATATTATTTCTTGCTTCAGTATCTGGGTGCAAATGCTAACCTTGTACAATTTTGGTGCATGTGGGGATATTCCCTTACCATTTTCATCCCTTTGTCTGTAAGTTTTTTACTTCCCCAATGCAGCATACTGTTTCATCATTTAAGCTATTCCTTGATTATCATTTAAATATGTTAGGGTTGTAATACAAGATTCTATGCAGAGCTTTACCTTTATACCATGAAAGAACAGAAATTTGAATATTTATGTTAATATTATATCTACCTGCAAGAGGGAGTGAGTATAAGAAAACTGCAATTTAGTTTTTATTTTTACATATAAATAAGAGCACACCACATTTTGCTTGACTAATTTTCACATGTATGTACTCTATGTCTAATCATATATTGTTCCTTAATCTTAAATGTGAGTTTTTATCACGTGTGGAAAAAAAGTGACGTCGTTAATTTGCCAAATAGGTTTTGATTGCACATCATATGTCATATTATTATCTGATACACACGTGTTGGAAAACTTTCAGTTTCTACTGCTTGTTCCAGTTGAGATTGTTCGGTGGATCCTTGTACTTCTTGGTGGTACCGCCTCAGCTTGCTTTGTTGGCTCCAACCTCAGGTCTTACATTGAAGGCAACGATCTTTCAGTGGTAGTAATTGCTGCATTCTTCTTGCAAATAGCTTTGGCGGTCTTCATCAAGGCTTGGTTCTTTGCTTAGCTTAATGCATAACACTTCAGGTATTGCTGTTAGGTTACTACACTGGTAATTTTGCTTTAGACGGACTCAGTGAGTGAAGTTTTGTCTGGAATAGAATAGGTTTGTGTATTTTGGATTTACTAGAATGAATGGGAGAAAAGAATGGTACAAGGAGTGTATTGTATTTGGTACTACTATCTCTAGCGCGGCCTAAATGTCCTTTTCATCATTCGGGCCAACAACCTTGTGGAAGACCAATGTTTTTAGCTTTATTGCATATTTGTAAATAGACAATGTCCCTTTTAGATAGCTGTTCATTTCTTTTCTCTTCTTTTTTTCTAATAATTTACAATCCAGGGGTTCTTTTCATTCGGTCGGTGGCTATGTTGTGCAAAGCCACCTCAGCTTATATTTTATTTTTACATTAAAAGGGATCCTGATCTTCACCGTTTTCTAATCATGTTAGAGAGATAAATATATAATTTTTGGGGGGTTTCATCATACATAAAGAAAGGGCTTCGGTTCTCAGTGCATATAAGAATTAAGAATTAAATGTCTAGAAATAACCAAACGGAAAATGTAGAAGATCCAAATTCCCTTGAAAGGAGTGTCTCATTTTATCTCCATACTGAAAATGATACACCCTCTTAGACCAGAGGATTTCGATTTTCAAATGGCAAATGCGAAAGAATGTGTTTCTATAATATGCTCGATGCTCATTGTGGTTGAAGTAGGATGAGTGGTAAAATGGTTTAATTGTAAGTTTCTGTCAACTGTACAAATACAAGGCAATTTGAAATTTTAAGTTTGTTTTTTAAAAGAAAACTATCAGTTTCTGTACGTCTCAACGAGTTCTATTTGGATGAGATTTTGTAAATGAAAATGTTTGGAACTTGAGGACCGGAAAGATGGGTCAAGCTTTTGTCCAGGAACCATGCCTGAGTTTGGGCCTGTAACTATTATAAGTTAAACTGTTGGCCCGGTTTACTTACTCTAATTATGAGTTCTTTTCTCGATCAATTATCAATCAATCAAATTATTTATGAAATCAATCGAGTGTTGTCGATGCTTTTCCCTTCTATTTTTTTTAATTAAAAAAAGAGAAACTATTAATTAAGTCGTATCAAAGTCAATTTATAAATATTAAATATTGATGATTATTGGTAGTGCATGAGTGTTAAAAAGTTAGATTTTTATAGCAGATAATTGCGGGATCTAGCTATAAATATCAGTTGGTCTAAATGGTTGAGGTCGGGTATATTCTAAATGGGGTTTTGATTTCAAGCTTAAAAAAATACAATATTAGGAGAACTTTCTCTTATTAAACATTATCTTAAAGGTTATATATTACCACATGTTCATAGATTGTGATGTTATTAAAAATCATTAAAATAACTTTTGTTGTTGGCTGTTTGTACAATTAAATAAACAAATCAACCTATAGAATTGAAACAGCTGTTTCAGGACAGGTAGCTTCGCTTAATCTTGGCAGCTGATTGCGAATCTATCTCTATATCCTTTCTTTTTCCTTTTAATCAATTTTTTTTTTACTTTTTTCGTACTTTTTTACCATATTTGAAGAGAAATGAACATAACATTTTTCTGTGGGCAACAGCAAAGCTAGGAGGACCAAGGCTCACTTTGACCGAAGCTGGTAACCGGACAAGCCGAATCGGTCCGTAAACGGGCCCGTGCATATTGGCCATTAAACGAATTGAATAGAGCCTGTCCAATTTTTTTACGGGCCACCATATTTGAGGCCCTAATCTAGTCTTTTGCAAACCCGGAGTAATTTGAGTTTCTTTTTTAATTTTTTTAAAATAAAAATATTAACTTTTAAATAATAAAAAAATTAAAATTATTCAAAAAATCACATATTTATTTATAAATTAATTTTAATATATTTTAAATTTATATGTAACCATAAAAATTATTATATATATAAAATATAAGTCAAAAAATATTTATAAAATAAAAATATTATTTATAATTTATTCATAAAAAAACCCTTCATAATTAAAAATAAAGAATAACAGTGTAATTTTGTATAGACTAAAATATAAGTCTATATAAAATTTAATTAAAAATTAAAAAAAAATCTTTAGGGATTGCAAGCTTTTGCAAATCAGGTCGATTATGACTGATGAGATTTAAAGCTTTCAAAATGTAGACTCGGATCCTTCAAAATCTGTGGGTTAGCAAGCTAACCGGTGGGTTTTAGCCCCATTTCAACAACCTTAAAGTTGAATGTCATTGTGGTTTTTTAAAAATTTATAACACTTCAATCATACTAAGAAAAAATATGTGCTCATATAATAAAATTAAAATCTATGAAAAATATAAATAAAGAGAAGAAAGTAAAATTATAATTCTTCTATAATTAAAAATTGTAAATACTTTATATTTTAATTTTTTTTTGCATGTCCCTCTTCTTACTAACTATGAATTTTTTAATAATATTGTATCTTAAAAACATCTTATAAAAGCATATAAATGATGATTAAATATTTTAAGAATTAGAGCATTTTTCACTGTATCAACAGTTTATTGGTATAGAAGTGTATATTTAGTTGAAACATAACGTTTACATGACCTAATTTTTTTCCTATTTTCTATCTGACTCTAATTTTTTTAGGACAAATATAACTTGCACTTATTTACATTACACATATAATATAATTACACTATAATTGTCACTTATTGTTATTTGTTTTATTTTTATCATCCTAGGCTTTCTTTATAAAACCTTTATATATGTCTAAAAACAGTATGTACACATATGAATAATTTTATTATATTAATTATCTTCTTACAAATTTTATAATTTTTTATCGGTACTTTTTTTCATAGGTTTGAATAACTTATGTGTTATAACCTTTGTATATCGACATATATAAATTTTTTAATATTTCATAATTTTATACTTAATTTTTTTTAAAAGAGTACAATATCTTGTATTAAAATTATAAAAAATAATATTACAAATTTTAAAATAACTGTGACTTTTTTTGTATGTATTCAAACAGAATTTCATCCATTTGTAATTGGCTCTCTTAAACCAAAATTCCCAGTGCTGCCACTCTGTGCACTCTATTATACATTAAAAAGGACTTTTGATCTTATTACACATAAAACTTTGCGTCTTTTTTTCTGTAACATAATAAAAAAAAAACAGCAAAAAAAAAAAAGGAAGAAACAGGGGATCCAAATTCCATAGCAGCTTGGTTTGTCTTCCACTTGTTAGATCATAATTGCAAATTTGCAAAACAGCTAATATCGGACGCTGGACTGTGGGTGCAAAGTTTGCAAGACATCGGCCTTATTTCACGGTCAATTAATTATATTAATTAATTTAACTAATTGATTGTATTATGTATTGTTTGAATAAAAATATTTAATAAATTTAATTGTTTATGATTAATTATTTATATATAAAATAATATATAAAGATATAAATATATTTTATAATTTATTTGAATATTATTCTACTTTAATAATAATTTAAATTTTATATATTATTTAATAGATTAAATTTTTTATAAATAATATATCATTATAAATTATTATATATTAAATATTTTATAAAATTAAATTAATATAATTTTTATGATTAATAAATTTCCTTTTAATACCAAACCAATAATTATAATTTATTATAATTATTTAATTTTTTATAAAAAAATAAATATAATTGGTTTAATTTTATCATATTCCTTCGCTTTTTATTTTATCATTCATCTTTTGCTACTGCTGAAAGTTGAAATTGGTTTGTTGCTGAAAATTTGGAGAGGAAAGAAAGCGAAAATTTACGCTGCATGCAATGGCTAGAGACTGAGAGGATCTTGCCATATAGATTTTTCTTGAGAAAAGGTAGAGGTGAGAAATACTGACATTAGACAGGGAAAAATAGTTTTTTTTTTTTTTTAATAAACCTTTTATGGATTGGCTGATAAAAAATGTTAAAGATTCTAGCATTTTGAATATATCTGATTGAGAGTCAGTCAGCTATTCAAATTAATTAATTACTAAATATTAAAGATAAAAATAAGTGTTTAATTAAGCCAATCAATTAAAACAGGTCAAATTAATTAAAAATTGATAAAAATATTATTTGTCAAACGTTATTATTGTCTAAACAAATGTTGAACAATTTTCTATTTGGGAAACACCTATGATACACTGATACAGTGATGTATTAATATTTTTTCAAATTTAATTATTAATATATTATGATATAATATATTAAATTTAATTTAAAAAATAAATATATTATATATGTGCCACTGACTCATTTTTCCTGACACATTTTTGCTTTACAAATTCAGCTGTATCACTTTGTGCTCCATATACGATAAAGCTCTTAGCCAACTAATACCAAATAGCTCGAACAAAAGAAATTCCTGTATATATGCTTTAGTTTACGCATTGCGTATATTATTGAACACATATCAAAAGTGTATTTAAAGTCCATCACTTAAATATCAGTACAATTAATATTAATAGTTTCTAACAAATTTTGGTCACATACAATAACACAATTGAGGGATATGCTTCCACGCGTGCACATTCTTAGAATTCTATGGAGGAAAAAAAAACTATTTTTAAAAGCATTTTCTTAAAATGACCCTTTTTTATATAAATTCCAAACTTTTCTTTATAACTTTTTGTTACAACAACTTTAATAGATAAGGTTGCAATTTCACGTATACTTGTTATTTTACTAAACACACGTATAAAAGCATAGATATTTTTTGACAAAAATTTTCAATAAATATAAAATATATTCACAAGTTATGAATTTTTACAAAAATAAAATATTCTGTACGAGGTTATGCGCACGGAAGCATTATGTTACAATTGGTTCTTGCAATAAAACAAAAATATTTTTTGGACCTCGTTTGACACACCGTATGAAACCCTATAGTACAAGATAAACTATCAATTAAAACTTATACAATGTTTAAAAATTTTAAATGAATTGTATAATTTATCTAAAGATTTACTTTTTTTACATCTAATTTCATACAAAGTTATTCAACCTTTAAGGAAAAGGATAAAAGTCAATAGTATAATATTAAAAAGAAACATTAAATTATTAAAATAAAAAAATTTCTATCCTTATCTCTCTTATTTATCAGTAAAATAATTTCTCTCATTTATAAAAAAATATTTTTTATTTCTCTCCTCTCTCATATATATGAAAAGGCATTTTAATAATTTTTAAATTTATATTGATCATTAAATTGAACAAATTACTAGTTCACTAGTTGAGTTACTAATTCACTAGTTTAACTAATTTTGAATTAAAAAAATAAATGGTATATATATATTAAAAAAATATTGACTATCTGTATGCATTTATATTGTGTATTTATAATAATAACTCATGATAACATTTTGAAAAAATAGACTATAAGCTAAAAACTTACTTATAATAGTTTCTTGATCACTTTCCAAGAAACTAGTATAAAAATTTATTTCCTCAAGAATTGACTCTTCTATAAAAACTTACTTTATAGGTAAATGAAATATAATCCCACATTTGATTGGTGGAAATTTTTTATTATTTTAAAAATGTTTTTGGAAAATATTAGAAAACATGATTCAAAATTTAAAAACATTTATTTGAAAACATTTTTAATTTAATATTTTTTAAAATATTTTCATTAAAATGAGTATCTTATGTTATGAAAATATTTATTCATATAAAAAAATTCACTCACCCTTCAATTAATGCTTTATTATCTCAATCTACCAATGTTAATAAAACACCATACATTGTAAATAATTCCTGTTCACCACAATTGATTTCATTGATTATTACCTATTATTATTTTTTTGTTGGTAGTCACTCATTGCTACTTTCATTATGAATTATTATCCGTTATTATTAATTACCATTCATAATTATTTATCATCACTTACTATTATTAACAATTGTAATTGTCATTTATTGATCGACTTTTTAATGTTAATTCTCCAATTTTTAATAAAAATTTTTTAGTAATTTTGTAATATTTTTAAAAATATATAAATTAGTTAAAATACAAAATTTTAATATTTTTTGAAATCTTTTGAATTGGAAAAACATGGTAACATAGTATTCTTAAAACTATATTTCTAAAAATTATATTAACAAAGTTTTTGAAAATATATAATTCTAAAAAAAATATAGTTTTAATTTTTCATTTCTATATGATAAGTTTATAGATGGAATCCTTTTCGTGTATTTATTTGTCCCCATGAACCTTTTAGTTGATTTCCCGTCCTCGTTAACTTTTGCTTAAGTTAAAAATAAAATAAAAAATAGAGCCCAAGCAAGGTGCAATTACAAACCAAAAACACTCATTTTTTTTCAATAATGACGCCATTTGTAAGAAAGGAAAAAAAGTAACGTAAAACTAAGCCAACATGTTTTAACTGTTGTAAGGGCAAGGCGTCATTTGAGAAGGCGCCTTTAGCTTGAAGGCGCTATATTGAATAGCGTCCTTTCTTCCAATTGAGCGTCTTTCCACCTGGCACCTCTTTATACACAAACAGTCCAAAAATGTCATTCCTTCTAGCGCTCTTGAAGTGCGTGCATATTTTGGTAATATATTTCGAAAAAACGGTAAAACGAAAATAAGTTTCTGAAACAACAATAATTTCGTACTTTTGTCATTACTAGGATTATAGGCACCACATTTTTTTTTGTAAATAGTAGAAGTATTTTTTTGCTTTTGGTAAAAGACAACGTATTAGATAGAGAAGGTAAGGAATAGGAATAAGTCTAAATATACAAGTACCCTTTACATCATATAGTATATATAATTGAGCCCCAATAAGCGAAACTTCCAAAATATTTCTATGATTAGAACTACTATCAACATTTTTAATCAAAAAATCTGCCAACATGTTTGCTTTTTTTTTAAATGGTATAAGTATTTAAAACATTAAACATTCATGCAAGAACCAAAGATTGAAACTAGTAGAGACACAAATCTCAATGAATATCAAATGCCACTTGAGTAAAAAATTCTTGATTATGTATTATTTTTTAAATCACAAAATATAGATACTTATGATATTCTTTATATATATATATATATAAAAAAAGAAATGAGATCTTCTTATGAAAAAAATCTTTCAAAAAAAAAAAACAATCAAAGCCTTAATATGCATATGATTTGAACTCATTTGAAACTACCATTAAACAACAATAGTAATGGCAAAATTACTATTCCCTTCATATGTTGTGAATTAAAGAACATATGAATGAAGTACAATAAACAGAGCTGCAAATAGTCCACAACTTCTCTCAGTTATGAATGTGAGAACCAAAAAGATATGTTAAATTTTATGCTTCCACGAACTTCTTGAGCTTTTTCAACCACACGAAGTATTCTCTGCTGTCCTTGTTGATCATGTACTCGTGCAAGAAGTTGGTGGTGCTAGGTTTGATTCCTCTAATTTCTAAGTACTTGTGGAAAGCCTTTTGCAGATTCTCATCTAAATCCCTAAAAATGATAAACAGAAGATGATTACACAAATCAAAGAAAAACAATACAAAACATTGAATTATAAATTACAAGACTAGGGGACTAGGGAACAAAAACTTACTGGAAATCTGGTCCCTCATAAGCAATTTCATCGTCGGCAGTCTCAGGCCTCTTAACAGACAAGCTGTCGATAGTGATCTCATCAGCATAGGCCATGCAACCAAACTCTAGAAAGGGTCCTCCCTTTTTAGAGACACTGACCACAAGAGGAATGCTTGATTGAGTAGGCCTTTCAGTATCATCATCACCATCATCACGATCATCATCATTTTCACCGGTGACTAAATCAGGCATGTGAACTTCAACCTTAATTTCCTCGTCTTGATATGTTCTTTCAAGTATAACAGTCTGTTGTCCAGGATTATCATGAATTTTAAAAGGGAAACCACCTGGTGTCTCTTCAACCTGTCCCAACCCCCACCCCAGGAAAAATTGTCATCATGCAGCCCTTTTGAATTGTGATAGTGCATAAGAAGATAGTTATATAAAGAATTCAATCTGAAACCAAATAAACCTGCATTCAACCTCTCAAGAGGCCAAGCTTTCTATATAACTACCCGTTCGAAGAAGTAAATATCGATTCTCGATAAATTATCTCAAAGAATGTTAGAGCAGCAACATCTGTTGCTAATCTAGAACAACAACGCCAATGTTCTACATACCTATCGAAGGGCAGAGGATGAGCTATACTTTAGGAGTAGTCAAAGACTAGTTATTTATTTTTTTTTTAATAGGATGAAAATTAAAATATAAATAAGTTCAGTCAAACCAAACATCTACTTCCTCGAAATCAAACTTAATAAAAATAAATGAGTTCAAACTCAAATTAAAATTCGTCAAATTTGCTAAATATAAACTCAGCTTCACTATTGCAAGAGCATGATCAAATGAGTTTTGATATATTTAAACATTAACTACTATCAATTCAAAACTTTTCATATAATCAGATGCATCATTATTTTTACTGATAATGAGGAGGTTTCTATAGTTTTTTTAGTAACTTAGCAACATATGAATAGAAAATAATATAAAATTAAGTTATATTGACAATAAACAAAACTTAAATCCTATTTTTAATAACAAGAAGAAACATGATAGTAGACTTTATTTTCACACCATTTCTAAAAGAGAAGTACAAAATGATAGTTATTCAATATACTATATTTATTTCATTTTTAAAGGGGCCAAACTTACAAATTTTTCTTATAAAAAATGTTACATATAAAAATACCTTTTTTCGAAAATAAAAAATTTTTTTTTTTTTGGGGGGGGGGGGGGGTGGAGTTCATCGAGCCTACATTTACGGAAAACAACAATGTCGGATAAAAAGTACTATACTTACCACTAGTGGAAATTTTCACCATCCAAAAGAGAAATTAAATTTTCACGTACTAATTTCTCAGAACTGGGTTCCTTCAACCACACATGAACACTAAAAGTCTACCAACATGTAATAATGCCAGCTAAAAGAGTTTAGTTTTTATTTTCTGAGATTGGTAATGAAAAAAAAAAAAGTTGATCATTTCAATGCATTAGTCCTTTAATTCTCAACCATCCATTCCATTCCATCCAATTCAAATCGATATCTCACATCTATATGATAATGATAATGCAAAAATTCATAAGCCACTCACATAGTGTTCATCTGTTTCCTCAGCGCACTTGATTTCCGATTCAATCACTCGGATTAGATTCTCATCAGAGACCGGTCTCTTCGTCGAGAAGTGAAATTTCGGGATGAATTGGTTCAGTGCGGTCTCCTTCCGGAAGACGTAGCCGTCGTTTACGGCGGTGAAGAGCGCGGCGGCGTGATAGTTGCACTGGCTCTTTAGCAATTGAGCTGCAAGAGGTCTTAAAGAAGACGCCGATTTGCGAAGAATGGAGCTGAATGCCATTTCCAGATAGTGAAGCAGAAAAGCCAGAGTCTAGAATTCAGAAGGGTTTTACTAGGGTTTTAGAGTTTGGATGCCGACGGTGAATTTAGGGACATCAAAAGGGCCCGGACCCGCCTAATTTAAAGAACATTAGCCCAAATTGCAGCCGAGCCCAATATGAATTATTGTTGCAGTAGGCCCAAAGGATCACAAAAAAGGGGTTTTGAGAGCATGATTACAGAGTTTGCATACAGGCCCAAAGGCAAATTATCTAAATTATTAGGTTAACTATAATCTCTCCCATTAATTATATATATGTGCTGCCATGTGTTCTTACAATCTTTAAGTGCAAAAAATTTCATACCTTTTTGTAATTTCCGATTGAAGGCGGAAACTTTTATATAAAAATAAAAAATACAAGAATTTTTTTATATAATTTAAATGTTGGAGTTACAACATTTGTGTACTTATTACATTTTTTAGGGAAAATTTTTTTCATTCAATTTTGTATAGTTAGATTTTTTTCTCTTCAATTTTGAAAATTTAAAAATTTCTCTTTTAAGTTATACAAAATTTGAAATCAATATTGACTTAATTTACCATTTATCAAATTATATGATTTATTTTATGAATTTTTGAACAAGAATCACAATATTATTATATATTAATTTATCATATTATTATTTTCATAAATAATTTTTATGTTATATAATTAATAAAAATTAAATTAGATATATAAAATTTTAATTAAATACTTCAAAATAATTTGTAAAATTAAATGTAAAAAAATAAACTAATATATTATAATATTATGATTCTTATTTTAAAAGTGTACGAAAAAAATATAATTTGATAATAATTAATTAAATTAATGATATATATTAGTTTCAAATTTTGTATAATAAAAAAAGAATAAAATTCAACTACTTTAAAGAAAGTAGTTTACATTTTTTTTCCCTAAAGTAAGAAAAATTTCCCCTTTGGAGGAGAATGATGGACTTAAAAATGCCAATTTTGTAAAGCAGTCTACGGTTGCTTCCTCTATAATTATGAGAGAAACAAACCTTCCATTTTTGTTGGAGCCGATCATGTATGCGCCATTCATTTTGATTTAGTGACCTCCTTATCCTCCACCAAGCCAACACCACTTCCACAAAATCACATTCTATGATAATTCTCCAGTATCCCAACTGCAGCACAGCTCAATACCCATGAGAATTCTCCCTAACTCATGTCATAGCCTATAAAATCTCATTCATGATCTTGAATTATTCTTGTGATAATTGTAATTTGTATCTATTTAAATTTTGAGAGGGATTAAAATTTTAAAAATCAAATTAATATAAATCTTACTTAAAAAATGATATTGATACAAATCAAGTATTTTGAAAATTAAAATAGAGTTTTAGTCGTAATTATATGCACTACAAGTGAAGAAGCATCCATTGAGTGTGAGACCCACACTTGTGCTTAACAAACATGTCAAATTGAATTGAAATTTGGGTGAATCCAATTATTTAGATTTAATCTTTTAAGGCTAATTTTTAGGTGAGCCCTTTTTGGATGGTTTGGTGTAGTCCGTAGTTCAACCTGCTTTTCTCTTTCTTAAAAAATAATTTAACTTATATTTTATTATTTTATTTTTTATATTTATAAATTATATGTTTATATTTATTTTTATATTTATTAATTTTAAATTTTATTATATTTAATTTTTTAATAATTAAATGATCTTTTATATTGAAATATTAAAATAAATAATATATTTTTTAATACAAATATTATTTAAATTATTAAATATAAAAAATTTTAAATATTAATTCGATGTATCTAAGCCTACAAACCACTCCAATCTATTTAAAATTAATTCATTTTGATCCATGATCCGTCAAATTAAATTCATTTGAGCCCATTTTTTAAGAAGCCTATTTTTCTAATGCAATCCTTAAAAAAATTCATGAATCGATCCATAGCAAAACTCATTAAACACCCCTGCCCCACTAATGCATAAAGGCCATCTTGATCTTGAGGGCACATTACGAGTAATAAGAACCATTTTGTACTTATTGCATGCAACACAACGCTTGTGATTTTTTTGGAATTTTTACAAAATTTTATATAAAATATTGTAAATATTTTTATAATATATATATATATATATATATATATATATATATATATATATATATATATATATATATATATATATATATATATATAGCGTGCGTAGACTTGTAACATTTTTAAAAAAAATTCAAACTTTTCATATAAAAAAATTATAACTTTTAAGCTTTTATATTAGACATTGATAGAAACTCATCAAATTTCTTAACGCGCATCGCAGTATTATCCTAAATAACATTTGTTGGTCAAAATCACCCACACAGCCAGTTTCTAGCATGGCCACCGAGACTACAGCCCATAAGTTATTTTTTTCTTATTTCGATTATATGGTCAAGGCTTTGTATAATCAAGAAATGGAAACAATAATATTGTTGTCACATTTTTATATTTACACTTGAGTGATTTTATTTTTATAAATTGCGAAACTCATGATTCTATAAATTTCATTACTTATTAAATAAGAGTGAGTACTCACTCTATAAAAAAGGAGTGTAAATAATATTTTTCAAATAAAAAATAGTGGCCACATTTTTAGCCCCATAAATTTAGGATTACAATATTTCTAATATTAAGTTGGACATTTGAAGTAAGAATATAATATATTGGATAATTCTTTTGAAGAGTTGGACTTTTTAAGTGGACAAACATTTTCACAATTGAATTATCTTAATTTTTTTAAAATTTTAAATTAAGTAAATTAAATAAGAAATACAAATCTAAATGTAAAAATGACAATTCAATAATAAAATATTTAACGTTTTAGAAGATTGAATTTCTCGTAAAACGATTAAGCAGGGAAACCTAGATTGATATTTTTAAAATTAGATGTCAAATGTATTCATAATTAGAGGACCAAAATGTATTTAAATGTTTTTATAAACGCACAATAATTCTTGTACCAACTATGGTTGTAGGTAACACCAATAGGACTCATTGGATAAACCCAAGAAGGTCGTAATCTCAAATCTCAGGCAAGATTTGGATTAGGTAACGGGATTATACAACGCTTTGAACCTCATTATTGATTATAATTTCCAAGATTAATGTTTAGAAAAACAAATTTTTTGGAGTAAAATGCAAAATACCTCCTTCATTTTTTAGGTAATTAGATTTTACTTCCTTTAATTTTAAAAACTTGAAAATTATCCTTTAAACTATACAAAATTTAGAATTAACATTCACTACCAATTTAATTTATTATTTTATTAAATTATATAATTTTTATGATATTTTAAAATAAAATTCATAATATTATAATATATTAATTTATCTTATTATTTTTTCATAAATAATTTGTATGTTATATAAATAATATGAATTAAATTAGGTATATAGAATTTCAATTAATCAATGAAGAAATTATATTGAAAATTTTATGAAACTATATTGAAAAAATGAAGAAATTAATCAATATACTATAATATCATAATTTTTATTTAAAAATTCATTAAAAATTGATGTAATTTAATAAAATAATTAATTAATTTGACAATGGATACCAATTCTAAATTTTATGAAATTTAAAGTGATGATTACAAAGTTTTTAAATTGGAAGGAAGCAAAATCCAACTATTTCAAAATTGAAAGAGGTATTTTATATTTTTCACAATTTTTTATATTCTAATGCAAATAGATTTTATTTTTTTGTGGGTTCCAAAAGTGGTTGCAGAATTATTGAAACCTTGATTCGCAGGTTCTTTTCTAGTGATTTAATTTGCCGTCTGGATTAGCTTGAATATAAAAACAAGCAAAGGACCATAATTAGTTAGTCGGCTTGTAGTTCTAGTTATTCTTCTTGCACCGACACTAGAACTTGGAGGCACTAATTAGAATAACGTGCGAAGATTCCACATGACAGATATTATATCTTAAATACGGTAAAGAGTATAAAAGTTTAAAAAATATTAAATAATTAAAGATTTTTGGCATGATACAAAATTATTTAATAAAAAGTCCGGATTACAATGCCTTATCTGTTTAATAAAATGGCGGGCGTACAAAAATCAATGATCAATATGATTTATTATTCGTAGCTCTTCATAAAAAATTGCTATGGAACTCTCGCCTAACAACTACTATTTCTTAATTCTTTTTTTTTTCTACTTTTCTATTTTTCATTTTACAATTTTGGTGCCCCCATCTTCACATGATTTTTCTCGCGCCAAATAACACACAAAAGAAAGTCAATACTCGCGCGGCCCTATACTATGCAAATTCATTTGTTAAGAGTTCATTCGTTCTTCAGAAATAAGAGTGGAAATAGGGTTGAACTTTATTTTAAATCGATGAAAATTATTTTGTGATATTTATTAATTTGTATAAGATCGAATTTAATCTAACTTATTTAAAAAGATTAGCCTAATCTATCAAATTACTTAAAAATTTACTTATATAATAAACTTTTAAATAATCTAACAAGAAACGATCTTTAAGATTAAAAAATATATTATTAACAAAGTTAGATATATATATATATATATTTATAATTGTAAATATGAAGATTATATTATTATATATCGACAGATTTTATAAATATATGTATTATATATGATATGATATTATATTATGTAAACATATTAGTTATCAAATTGACTGATCTAATAAATGCATGAGCCGATCTTATAAAAACTAAGCTTGATTTATTTATTAATCTTAACTCGTTAAGATAAAAAGATTAAGTTAAATTAGACCATAAATCTTTTGATAGGCGATTTGATTTATTTCCGCTCTCATTTGGCCGATAATTTTTTCAGGAAAATTTCATTTTATTATATTTAACTCAAGAAGTACTATGTATTTCTCTATAAATGATTCCTAAAACTTTCTCTTTAAAAACAAGAAAGAAGTAGTTATCTTTCATCATATTTATTCCAATTAATATTAAACATATTACAGATCTTTTTCACCATTTTCATAATTTATAACTATATTTTTATAAAAAGTGCTTTCCATCAAAATAAACAATTTAAAATTCTTCCCAGTTTTATTAAGCTGACCTGTCCTGCGAGAATAACAGGGGCAATCTAGGCCTTTGCAAGGTCATATCCCAAGCTTTTCTGTAGCACCTAAATGTCACACATAACCTATCATAGAGGAAGCATCCACTAATCCCGGAGCCAAAATTTAAACTATTGATAGTGATGCAACTACTTCATCATTATTGCTTACAAGTTGCAACAACCTTATAAGTTAGAACTAATTTTTCTAAAATATGAAATATGAACTATTATCAAACCAAGCATCCATATAAAATTGCCCCAAAATTACAGTTTGGAAGTACATTCGTGGCTTATTGCAAGTAATAATTTGCAATGGATAAGACAAAGAAACTCAATAATTTATTTCTATACATAGCACACAATATTACACAAATTTTGCACAAATGACCAGGTTTGTGCCCCTTACCAAGGCACAGACCTTAGGTTTCCCTACAAATTTTGCATAAATTACATTACATTTGCATAACTTTATAATGGAATCCCTCATACAAATGAAACTAACTTGCGCACTGGGGGGTAACAGAGGCGAGATGGGTTTAAGGGGAACAAAACTAAAAGAAAACGAACAATTAACATACTGATTTCAGACTCAAATAACAAACTCACATGACAATCTCTGGCTTCAGAATGCTGGACTTGATCTCCTTATGGGGCAGAACCACACCACCATTGCTGTAAATTTCATCACATACATGGACATCTTCTCCAAGGATAGTCATGTTCTCCACACGAGCCCATTGCCCAACGGTGGAATGCCAGCCAATGATACTGCTGGATACGCAAGCATGCTTTTTAATGCGGGCTCCCCGCATGACTGTGCAGCGTGAGAGCCTGACACCTGACTCAACAATGCAACCAGGACCAATAGCAACATCGGGTCCAATGAGACATCCTTCGCCAATTTTGGCAGTCTCATCCACAATGACATTCCCCAAAATGTGAGAGCCACCGGCCAACTTAGAAGAAGTTTTTTTCCTCAATGAATCTAGGTAGAGTCTCAGGCCTGTAATATAGTCCCTTGGTTGTCCAATATCCATCCAGAAACCCGGAAGGACCATTGCATATAGCTTTTTCTCTGCTGCAATCTTCGGAAAGACCTCTTTCTCAATAGAAGTTGGCCTCAGTTCAATTCGGTCCAAAACTGATGGATTCAAAAGGTAGATTCCAGCATTGATTTTGTTACCAACAAACAACTTAGGTTTCTCTACAAATTTCTCAACCTGTCCTGTGGTTTCTTCCATAACAACCACACCATATTTTGATGGCTCATCGACCTACAAAACTCAACGAAAAATTATGATCAATTCTCTAACTTGTCACAAAAGTTTCTCATACATTGTAAGAGTTCCTTTTTTTTTTTCCCTTCTTTTGAAATTCCATTACTACCTTTGTCACCATAATTGAAGCCTCTCCTCCATGTTTTTTATGAAATGCAATCATTTCTTTAAGTGGGTACTCACTGATAACATCACTATTGAGAACAAAAAAGGGCTCTCCAGAATCATCCATCAGCTTATCTCGAGCAAGGGCCAGGGGACCTGCTGTCCCCAGTGGCTCAGTTTCTTGGGAACATGTGATCTTGATCCCAAGCTTTGCCTCAAACTCCTTCAAAAAATTCAACATCACCTGCAGTAGGGAGTATCATATAGTCAAATAACAAAACCAGAGCCCTAAAATATTCAAGTCAATGTGCTAAGGACAGGCATGCTCCTCACCTCAGGTTGGTAGTTGATAGCTAATACTACTTCAGTCACTCCAATAGCCTTCAAGGCCTCAATCTGAAAAGTTAAAAAGAATCAAAGGTATATAAGTAGCAAGATCTGTTAATCCATATTAAACACAACTGATATGAAAGACACACATATATGATTGGAGACAGAGATATGGTGTTTGAATGGATATTGTACTTACAATAAGCAAAACAGGAAGTCAGTATATGATCTAATCAAGAAACATTTTTCACACAAACAAGAAGATGCTAACTTCCCAACTTTTTATAGATTTTGAATATACAAGTAATAAATGTTTTTTTCCTTTTCTAGACAACACCATATTTGACATCACATAGAAAATGCATTTGCAACAAATTGTATCTACTAGATGAAACACTGAACAATTTTATACCTGATGGAGGATCATGGGCTTGTTAGCAAAGTCAACAAGAGGCTTAGGCACACTGAGCGTCAGTGGCCTCAAACGTGTTCCAAACCCTCCAACCAGAATCAATGCCTTCATTGTGATATTCCCTTGTTTTTCCTATGAATTACAGATATGGAATCAGATGAAGAAATGATAACAGAGAATGCATTAAAAATATGAGCAGGTTGAATCCCCGTCATCTGAATATCAATACAAAGATAAGAAAGAAGAACTGCTAAGGAAAGGAAAGTAGAATTATGATTAACGGTCATACAAAGAGAAACAACCAAATGATCCAAAAATGTATTGTCATAAGAATTGCTATGAAGCTGGAAGGGAAAGTAGAATCATAGAATCAATTCAGCAGGAGAAGAAAACCCAGACAAAATCTAGCTACATGGCAGGCAAGAGTTACTAATCAGAAGGAAAAAGGGATCATATCTAAACCAGCATCAAGTAAAGGGCCGACATTGTGATTATGAAGATAGTACAAACTTCATGATTGTCTGAAGATTTGTATAGATTTTGGTATAACAGTCAGTTGAAGAATCCTTCATAAAGTGTTAAATCTGGGGATTCAGTGTCAGAAAATTAAGTAACTCTAAATGCTGCTGCAGTTAAATGAATCTGCACTGTTATGCAAACTACTGTCTAAAAAATATTAATCTAAAAGAATCAAGATGAAACAATTGATTCAAACCAAACAAATGGCACCACCTTAGGAAAAATATCTCTTGCACAAAATGCTATCCGGTATAAAATCCTCAAAAGGCACATCCCCAAATAGTATATTCAGCTACACCTAGTTTTTATATGAAATTGTCCCTTGGTCCCCAACCCAACCCAAAAAATGAAAAAATAGTCTATCCTCACAGTCTTCTCTCAGATATTGGGCGCAAATTTACTGTACCACTTAGTGCATGAAAATGCAAGTGATAATACTCAACAAATCAGCAACGATGCAGAAGGTGATGAGGACAAAATAAAAACTAATAGCAAAGAAAGAGTTACAGCCACCGACACCGACATCAGATCTGATCAGTACACCATGAATTCATTTGTCAGGAAAAGAAATGAACAAGAAAAACAACAAAGCCTCGTCAACATGAACATTGTGATGAAATTAGCGAGTTGGAAAGTTCTTACAAACAATTGCAAGATCAAAAAATGCTAATCACATTGTCGAATTCACCATGCAAAACAAAATTGGCAATAACACATATTGATCCAGCAGATCCTTGAAGCCAAAATCAAATCAGCTCCGCCTCCATCCATGAACCAGCAATGAGATTATGAAATTACCTTAGAAGAAGATCACCCAAAGAATCAAAACCAAAAGTCGAAATGAAGCGCGCTAAACCCCAATCCGACCGAGTCGGTAGGTCGAATCGGAGTCCTATCCACAGACTGGGTCTCCGGTGGTTCTGAAGCTTGACACCCCGATAAGGCGTCCATTATATACGCGCCAATCGTCAATCTGTAAACTCAAACGATCCTTGTCCCCACCCCGAACGTCCTTTTTTTTTTTTTTTTTAAGATTTAAGAGAAAAATAAATTATTATAATAATGTGGTAAGTTTTAATTTTGAGACAACTACACATATCAACCTGCCAAATTACGCAAATCATCTCCCCACTTTAAAAGTAAATTTAGGAATTATTTGATTGATAAAAAATTTTAGAAGTTAAATTTTAATTTTTTTAAAAAAATAAATTTTGTTTTAAATTATTTAAAAAAATATGTAAAATTATTTGATTAAGTATTAAAATTCTTACACGAAGTTTTTATTCACAAGGGAAAGTATAAAATAATCTACTTTATCTCTTGAAAAATAAATTTTTTTAAATCTTGCTTCTTCCATTTTATTAATCAGTATCTACTTAAATAACTCAGTTATCCTATCTTCAATAAATTATATTTTTTATATAACTCTTTTTTTAAACTAAATCATCTCTTAAACTTTCTTTGAAAGATAAAATATATTACATTTAAATTTTTATAATTAACATAGTGAAAAACCATTGTAATATGACACGTGAGAAAATTAATGTGAATCTAAATGTAATCTTACATTATCTTATACGAGAATTGCAAATTTTGTGAGTTCAATTTTTTTAATGATATTAGTAGTTAAAACATTAAATGGATGGAAAAATTAGTGATCCAACTTAAACGAAGAAGATATAAAATCTTAAACAAAAATAAAAAATAATTTAAGT
Source organism: Sindora glabra (assembly GCA_020226215.1). Classification (NCBI taxonomy): domain Eukaryota; kingdom Viridiplantae; phylum Streptophyta; class Magnoliopsida; order Fabales; family Fabaceae; genus Sindora; species Sindora glabra. The sequence continues at coordinate 99,075,736 of CM035227.1, read as the reverse complement.
CATTGACCCTTGGCAATTCAAATTTTTTTAATTAGAGGAGAAGTTTCCAAAAGTGAGTTAATTGGTGGACATTGAGATATTTTCGCCGTATTTGGCTGGGTGGGCAAGAGGCTTCGCTATTGCACGCTGCACGTAAGGCTTTCTTTGGAAGGGCTTCCGTGGCGAAGAGGGTGGCTTCTGAGTTGTTTCCGGTTTTTGGCTGTTTCCTTCAATTCCTTCGTTGGTTCATGCAAAGCAGATCTGTCAGTTATCCCAAACTAAAAATGAAAAAAGAGTATAAAGCTCCAAAAAGAAATATAGGTGAGATTAAAGTAATGAAAAATGTGAAAAATACTATGATTGGTATGCTAATTTTACTTGATTTATCAATTATCAAATTATATTGAAAAATTATCAATAAGGTATCATTCAGTAAAAAATATACCAACTTCAGATAATTTTTATCTATTAATAATAAGAGTTTAAATTCTAAATATAGATATGTAAAACGAACTCTAAACCCACAAGTTTTGGAAGTTATCTGTTAGCTTGGAGCAGTCACCAGTTTCATATGGGGAGCCTATTTTTCATGCGAGTTTGGCCTTGAGCTTAATTTTTTTTTTTATCCTTCAAGTATTTAGAAAATTTTAATTTAACTCAATTCAATATCAAATAATCTAATATAATTTTTTTACTTTTATTTAACTAACTCATTACACTAATTAATTAATTATAATTTTAAAAATAAATATTTTTTAATCTAATATAATTCAATGTCCTGTTAAAAGTTTCATACCTTTTATTATATTTAATATTTGATCTTTAATTTTTGTATCTAATGATTTAATTACTCATACTATTATTAAAAAAAAAAATTTAATGTAGTCTAACCGGAGCTAGTCCAATTTTGCCTGCAACACTTGTTAATATAAAAGTTAATGTCCATGGACTTTTCTTTTAATTAGCGAACACACAATATTTATACTATAAACTAATAAAAACTGAGAAAAATTTAATGAGAAGTAAGTGAGGAACTGATTATTTTATTAACAATGAAATAGTAATTTTTTGATGAATTAGGTTCTGTTTTACATAATAAATAAGATAACTCATAATTTATTAATTTGATTAATAAGTTATAAGTTAATTTCTAAAAATATTTTATATACTAGTTTATTAAAAAAAAATTGATTTATTACGTTATTTGAGTAACTTGTAGTTTGTTAATTGACAACTCTTAAAAAAAATTCAAACTTAATTATTTTCCTTTTTCTTAATTTACAACTCATGTTTTTAATAGATAATTATGTTATTGTTTTAAATAATATATAAATTATTTAAATAAATAAATACCATCAAAAAATCAGTTTAGTTGATTAAATAAAAATAAGTATATGAATAAATATATGATATCAAAAAATATAATTAATTTAATTTTAATTAATTATTTTTATTTTAAATTATAAATATATAAATATATGTAAGTAAATAAATATGTAATATTATACTATAAATCAATTAAATTTTAGCTAGTTACATTTTTTCATTGAATATCTAGATTATATTAATATAAATTAATTGTTAAATAAATATAAATTATTTTTTTTATATATTTATTTATATTTATACATTCTATTATATTATTTTTATTTTTAATTAATTTAATAATTAATATTATGAGTTATTTTTTATAATTAATTAATTAATTAACTATTAATTATCAATTAATTTATTAATTGCTTATATGCACTAGGAGGATAAGAGCCGGGCTTCCGCCATAGACTTACCACCGGAGCATGGGGAAAGAGAGTCCCCCGCCCCTAGGCCCACATATGAGCGTGAAAATAGTGAACTTTAATTCATAAAAGTTGTCTTGGTGGTGAAAATTAAAGTATAAAGTCTGTAATATTATCATATAATAATTTTTAATTATACTTTAATTTTAATTATGAGTAAAAATCTAAAGATTATAATTTATCTTTTATATATATATATATATATATATAAGAGTGGAGAACCGCTTCAACTATTATTTATCTTTTAATTATATAAATCAAATTCGCATCAGGAGCATGATCTAAATTTAAAAAAAGTCAAACATGAAAATAAATTAGCCTTTCAATTGGTTCAAATATCATTTAGATATATAGGGATTTGCTTCGGTATCTATTTGAAATTTTGCGTGTATTGATATGAATTTTGTGTAAATTTTTTTATAAAATTTTGAATTTGTTTATAAGATTTTATCATTTTTAATAAAAGTTTGTTTATTTTTATTAAGCACCTAAATATATCTATATTGCAAATATGACTATTAATATAGCAAAAGTTACATTTACATACCTTAAACAATTGAATGTTTTTATAAAGAAATTGTAAATTTTATATAAAAATATTATAATTTTTGTTCATAAAATCATGCAACTTCTCTAGAAATCGTATGAATACAAAACACTTCTATATAACATGCAGATATATTTATATTTATATAAATAATAGTATGATTTCACAATTCATTTGAGAAAAAAAGGGGGAGTAAATCAATGGGTCAAATTTGATTTACTATATTTCACTCAAATTTGATTTATTTATGTGAATGGCTAAATGGACTTGACTTATTTTTAACCCTAAATTGAAGCTAATTATATTTCAAAATAATGGCTTTTCAAGTAATTTGCGGGTTGATGAATAAAAGGAGTTGAATTAGTATAGAATGAGTTAAAAAGGAAAGTACTGGGAAGTAAGTAATTTTGTTTCGATTATGGGTAGAGTATCATATTTGTGAGACATAGGAAATGGAAAATAGAAACGCAGGTTATCTTGTTTACTATTTTTAAAAATTATTTTTCATTTTTTCAAATAAAATATCTGTCTAGTAATTGTTTTTATAACTTATTTTTAAAAAATGTAATTTTAAATATGTAATTTAAAAATAAAAATAATTTTTAAATGATTTTAACTTATCTTTTATTTTTATAATCTCAGTTTTGTAATTATATAAAAAAAATTATCATTTACAACACTAAACACTCTCCATTATTTATTTTTCTTGAATTCAAGAACAATTTTTAAAATAAAAAAAATATTTAAATATACCCATTTTTTTAAAAAAATTATCAACTAACAATTATTCCAAAAGTTTAATTATCGCAAAAAGATCCATATTTAATTTTATTATTACTCTTACATATTCTCTCACACGATAATTCTTTAAATTTGAAGCACGAATATATTACAAGCTCACTTTATCTTATATTAAAATGTTAAGTTTAATTTTATTATTACTCTAACAGGTAATAATTTTTTTGAATTTGAAGAGATCAAAGCTAAAATTCATCTCACCTTGCATTAAAGTTTGAATTAAAAGAGTAAAGACAGTGAGAATTAAACTCTTAATCTTTCAGTTGACTGTTATGTCATATCAACCGCCCATTAACTGTAAAAATATAGACCAAGAGCAGCATATTCTATTTGGATACTTATACAACACTATATTTATTTGTCCTTTTTTATTTAAGTAAGCTGCAAGCGGTAAGCAGTCAAGCCCGCGTGGATAAATAGTAATGTATGTACAAATTTTGCTTCAACCGCAAGATGCACAAAGAAAGCATCCAGAGGACACCGTATAGATTAAGCTAATGTCAGATGACTCGTACTCAAGCCTCAGCTTTACCTCAGTTCAAAATTGTTCGTTTCCCATAACAAAGTAAATTCTTATAGAATATTAAATTTTTTTAAAAATAAATTCTTTTATTAATATTTTTTTAAAAGTATTCAAATTTATTTAATTAATATTAAAATATTAACATTTTTAAAAAATTAATTTTATATATTTTATTTAATTTAATACCGAACTTCCAAGAAAATATTATTAAAATAATTAATATGAATTTCAAAATTATAATATAAAAATAAGAAATACTGATAAATTTAAATTATTTTTAAATTTTTAAATGATATTTCTAATCTTTTTTTATCAGACTTGGTACTTTCTTTTTTTTTAACTTACTATGAAAAAGTAAAATAAATTTATATAAAAAATTAATACGTTTTCCGTATGTATATCTTAAGTTATCTTGATATAATCAAAATAAAATTTAATTTGAATATTATTTAAATAATTGATTAAAAAATAATTAATTCTATCAAATATATACAAAATAGATAAAAATATATATAATTTTTTAATTAAAAAATAAAATGATAATAAATACATGATAAAATAATTATTTTCAAAATTAATTTTCTATTTTATAATAATATATATGATTATATTTATAATTTATATTTATGATATTATATTTAATTTTTTATTTTATATAATACTCATTTTGCTTATTATATAATTAATAAAAATATATTTTATATAATTAATAATTATATTTATTATTAATAAATATTTATTTTGATTTTGAAATGTGAAGATAAAAGATTAAAATGATCATTATATAAATTAAGTAGGGATAATTTTATATTTTTATTTATGAAAGAAATGAGAAGTTATTTTCAATAAGGAGGTATTAGTATGTAACTTCCCATAGCATTTAGAAAGTAAAATTTTTAGAGAAATTTTATTTCTTTTATTTTAACAGTTAGTGACTAACCAAACAACTTAAAAATTTTCTATTTTCCAAAAAGTTATACTTCTAATACTACTTCTATAAATGATGCGATCTCTCAATTTGGAATCATAAAAATAAATGATATTTTAATTCATTTTAAATTTAAATTTCTTTATAATTTTAATTTTAAATGAATCAAATTTTAAGATTTATGGTTTTTTAAAATTACCAAGAAGAAGAGATTTTAAAAATTACCAATAAAGATCCACTTATAAAAGATAACAACTCAACAAATTCCTAAGGATTAGGGGATTTTCCTAAAAAGAATTAGTTATCAAGAAAAAATTTTAAATACAAAACATATATTATAAGATGCCCTTTAAAATAAATTTTAAATACTGAACTACTTAATAAGTTTTTATCCAATTATTACACCTAACCATTCAAATGAGTAGCTCTTCTATATTTTTATAAGTTTCATACTAATTTTAATTTATCATGAATTTTTTATAATATTTAACTAGCATATGACTTATGATAACGTAGAGGCTCTGTTCATTTAAATGATCAAATCCACCAATTATGCTACTATATCAACAATTATCATATTAGATTAAAACTTATAAATAATTAAGTTGTATTTAGTTTGTAAAATTATTTTCTAATTTTATTTCCCTTGAAATGATTTTCATTTTAAACTTTTCATTTTTTTAAGATGTGATTAGTGTTTATATAAATATAATTTTTATTTTATCTCAAAATCAAATAATAATTATAGTATGGTTAGAAATTTAGAAAGTAATGATTGTTGATGGGAATGGTTATGGTGATGGTGGCAAAAGGTAGCAATGTTATTGGTCTTAAAAGAGGTGGTAGTAGTGGCAATAATAGTGATAAGAGTGAAGGTGATGGTTCTAATGGTAAAAGCAATAGAAACAACAACAATGATGACAATAATAATAAAAGGTCATTTGGTTCAAATTAGGAAAAGAGAATTAAATTAAGAAAAAGAATTATGGGAAAGAAAAAAATAATTCCTAATTATCCTATCTATTTGGTTTAAATAAGAAAGAGAATTAAGTATTTTTAATTTATTTTATTAACAATTATTATACTAAAAAATAACTTACTTATAATTATTATTAAAATAATTATTATCTTATCATTTTTATTTTATTTACTAATATTATAATTTTTATAATTATTTAATATTAATTATTAATATCTTGTTAATATTATTTTTATTTTTATTCTTATTATTTTAACTATTATTAATATATTAATAATAATTAATACTATAATAATAATACTAATTATTATTACTCATTTAATTATTATTTTAATATTTATTATTATTTTATTAATATTATTAATTTTAATAACTTAAAAATATTATAATATTAAAAATAATAATTATTTAAAATATTATAATATTATTAATATAATTAAATAATATTATAATATTATTTATTTATTAAATAAATATTAATTATATTATTAATATATAATTATTTTTTAAATATTATTTAATTATATTATAATTATTTTTAAAAATAAAATTATTATTTATTTACTTATTATTTTTAATAATTATTATTTTATTAATATTATCATAAATAATATTTATTATTTTTTTCATATTATTATTTTTTATGTTGTTAAATATTATATATCTACTAATATTATTAATTTAATAATTATTTAATTTTAATTATTAATATTTTATTATTATTTCAATTATTACTTTATTATTTATTATTTTTTGTAACAATGATAGTTATTATTTTATTATTATGATTAAATTATTAATATTTTATTAATAATATTATTTTTTATATTATTAAATACTTTATTATATTTATTATAATAATTATTATATAATTATTTATTTTTATTTAATTAATTTTATTATATTATATTTTTTATTATAAACTATTATTTAGTATTTATTTTTACTTATATTATTATTTTATAATAATGATTTATTATTATTATCATCATATTAAAGATAATAAACTCAAAACTCCTAATGAGGGAATGGGATTCCTTAAACCTCTGTTTGGAACTGTAGAAATTAGGGAAAAAAGAAATGGGGAAGGAGAAGTTGGGGGAGAAATTTAGCATTTCACCTATTTAGATGTAAGGGTGAAATGAGAGAAGAAAGAAGTGGGGGTCAAAAAAGAGATGTGGGACCCACTGAAAAACTTCTCTCCGGCATTGGGAAGAAATAGGGAGAAATGGCCAAACTTTGTACCTTTTTCCCCTATTTTCTCTTTTCGCATCCTCACAGTAGCTACTACTGCAACTTCCTCCTCCACCATTGTGTTTTGCTGTCTGGCTGCCAGACTTATTCTCGACCTTCTAGAAGGTGCTCAATCTCCTAATCCTTCTCTTGTGTGCTTCGGGAAGTGGAGAACACTTGTTTTCCCCTAATCAAAAGATCAGATGAGGTAAGTTGGCCATAAATTGACACTAGTCAAATTGGGACAACGAGGCATGAAGCACGAGCTTGCTCATCTTAGAACTTGACTCAGAATCCAGAGCTTATAGGGCATTAGTCGTCCCAGCCGTTGATGAAGCAAACTCAGTTGATGATGGAGACATTGAAGATTGCAGCGGTGAATTACAATCCAAAACTTAGGTTGCATCCACAAATTCAAACCAAGGACTCCTAACTTGTGATTCTAGTAATTTCTTATTTTTTATTTTAAAAATAAAAGAACCTGGTAACTTTTTATTTATTGAATTAATTTTTTAAAAAAAATAATATATAATTTAAAAATAAAAATCCATTTGACCACCTATTTTTAAAAATTTTTTTATTTTAAATGTCAATTTTATGATTAAATTAAATATTTTTATTATTTACATCACTAACTATTTTTTATTTATTATTTTTCCTCAATTCAAAAATAATTTTTAAAATAAGAAAATAAATTTTAAAAATAATTTTTAAGAATAAATTTTAAAAATATAAAATATAAAAATATATCCAAGCATATTCTTAATTATTGAGGATGTAATATTATTAATATTTGATTCAATAAAAAATATTTATAAAAATATTAGTGTTGTGTTTTAATTTTATATATTAGGCATAAATAAATTATGTATAAATCTTTTTCATAATTTGGTAGTAACCATTTAAAATAAATAAATAAATTATGTTTTAAAATATATATCTATATCCATCTTTTACACATAAGAGCATAATGGTTATTTTATATAAATATAACTTCTTTCTTCCCTAACTTCTTCCTTTCTAAACAAAAAAAATCACTTCTCCTTTAATTTCTTTCTCTTCTAACTTCTTCCTTTCCAAATAATACAAAGGAAACACTTCTCTCTTTCCACTTTTTTCTCTACTAACTTCTTTCTCTCTCAACTTCTTTCTCCCCTCCCCCACTTCTCTCCAATCTAAACACACTATAAGGATTTGGAGAGAAATTATTATTCCATTATTTGGGATAATCCTATTAAGGAAAAATAAGAAAAGGAAATGAATATTTTATGAATAGAAAAAAAAGGGAATGAAACCCTGCAAATCTCTTTCCCTTTCTTGATTACTTCCAACTAAATGACTCTTAAATATAAAGGCAATGGTGGCTATTTTGCAAGTGACAAAAGTATTGTTGGTGGTGATAAAAGAGGTGATGACTGTGGCACAATAATAGAGGTGCAGGCTATCAAGGACAGTGATGAAAATATTGGTAATGATACAAGTGAAAGTTGTCAATTGGTAAAAGTTAATAATAAATTATTATAATAGGTGTAAATAATTCTAAATAATCACTGTATAGAAATGTAAATACAGAAAATGTCTTTTTATTGTTTTCTAAATTTTCAAAAATAAAGATTCCATTTTCTTGAAAATGAACATGATAAATGTCATTCAAACACTTTTTCAATAGTTTTTTTAATTACTTTTAGCAAAAAAATGAAAATAGAAAATAGTTAAAGCAAATACAACTTTAATATTTAAAAAATTATTTTTAATGACACCATGTATTACAAATCACGTAGCTAAAATTTCTCAATCATAATGAGCATTGCAATAATTTAACTTGTAAATAATAAGAATCATAATAATCTTATCTAAATTCTCACAACAAATGAGTTGTCTTGCATTGACCTTTTTTTTATTCCAAATATAAGATCTTAGTCTTTGCACATTAAAACTCTATTTTAGTTCTTAAAATTTTTTATGTGTTTCAATTTCATCTATGAAATAAATTTTATATTAATTTGATTTATGAAATTTTAAATTTAAGTAAATTTTTAATTCTTATAAAAATTAAAATTTATATCAATTTAATCTAATTTAAAATTTTAAGAATTAAATTGATATAAATTTTTTAAAAATAAAATTAATATAAATTAACTATTTCAAAGCTTAAAATAAAATTTTAGTCGAGAAAAACTCAAAAAAAAGGTCTGGGATTGACCTTGGAAAGGAGGCAATGATCTGTGGGTTCCTGAGTTTTTGAGGTTATGTGTAAGGAAAAGGCGCCTAGATTTCTTTTCTGTTTCCTTTAAATTACAGTGACAGCCTCAGATTGGGAATTTAATGTTAACGATCTGACTGTATATAAGCGTTGACATTTATTTGCCCCTTTGATAAAATAGCAAGTCACATAATTGGAAATGTTACTCTTTTTTAGACATTGGCCGGCTTAGCTAGAATAATCTAGATAAATCAATCAACCAATATACATATAAAAAAGCGATTATTTATATTCAGCAATAAATGATATTTAAATGAATTTACATGTATTTTGACTAATTTTCCTTTTCAAGTAAGTTAAATGTTAATTATATTGACGAATTCTGATCAAAGTCACCAAAGTTTCTTGTATGCTCAAAAACTGAACTCACAATTAAGGGGTCTCAGCTACTTTGTTGAATTTGCGTGTTTATAGATTTTTTTTATAACTTTTTTATGATCATTTAAATTATGAAATGTAACTATTTATATAAATTTTGCAATTTTTCGTAAAATTTTATAATTACTTTTATAAATCTTGCAATATAAACAATAATAGTTACAATATGAAAATTTCAGGAGTTATATAAAAAAATTATAAAATTTTATTAAAAAAAATGCTAATTATATTGAACAGTTTTTATCCAACTTTCGAAATGTTTCTCGTAATGCCTAGGTGAAACATTTATTTTAGTTTCTTATGGATGGGGTTTATATCAATTTCGCACACATAGTTTTAGTATTAATATAATCCTTCACTTTAGTTACAAGTGTTCTAAACCAATCCATCTATCGGTCGCATAATAATAATAATAATAATAATAATAATAATAATAATAATAATAATGGCAAAGTCCAAAAGGATGAATTGCACAATTAATCTTTAACGATGAGCTGAAATGGCCATTTTTGGTACAATATGGAACCACATATCAATTGAATCGCATCCTATTTTCATAATGCACCTCTACCTTTACGATACAACATCATAATAAGAGAGTATGTTTTGTTTTCGATCGAATTTATTCTCCTGAAGCCCGGAATCTGTTTTCTCAAAACAATAGCATGGTGTTTTCTATTTTTTAGAAAATAAGAAAAAATATAAATTATTTAATTGATTGTTATCTAATAAATTAAAAAATTATTTTTTTTAGAAAATTTTATTTTTTATAAAATATGAAAAGTTGTTTATTTATCTTTGTGTAGGTAAGTTCCATTTTTTGTATTATTTATAGATATAAATATAAAATTATCTTAAATAAATTTAATTGATAATAATTAAAATTTATTAATTTATATTATAACAATATTAAAAATATAATAATTATTTTATTAAAAAAATTAAAAATTAAATCAAATAAAATATAATAAATTATTTTCTTAATATTAATTAAATAATTTTAAACACATTTTAAAAAATTTATATAGAAAATTATTTTCTACAAAATTTAATTTTTTGTAAAAAATTACTTTCTTTATAAATTAAATGATTCTATGATAAACGCAATCTTCTCTGAAGAAGACCTAACAACATACCTTGTTCCTGCGGTTTAATAAATTTTTAACGTTTTTATGGAAAGGGCTCCTTGAAAAATTTAAAACACATACACACAATTGTTCTTATGCAGTAAGTGCCGACCAAATTGAGAGAGAGGGAGAGAGCTTGCAATTTTAATTGAAGATCGATAGCCCGTATAATCCATAAATTCTTTGGATCAATCAAAGGAAGGGGGATTATGTATATTTTGATAAAAAAATCTTTTTTAAGAATATAATTATAAAATATCAAGATCATAAAAATAATTAATATATTTATTAGTAAATATAATAAATTTAATAAAAGTTAATTTTTTAAAAATGAAATTATTTTTCTCTATTATGGAAATTTCGAATATTAATTTTTTAATTACAAGGAATGAAGAAATATGACATTTTTTATTTTCATATACAAAAATAAATTTTTCCATGAAAAATATTTTTCAAAGAAATAAATGAACCCTATGGATGAATAGGAGAAAAGAAGGTAGGAAATATTGTTGAAGAGGAAGATCAATATCTAGAAAGAGAAATTTTTATATATTTTAACTATATCACATATTTTTAGCTATAACCAATAAATAATATAATTATCAATTTTTATAATTTTTAACTTATTAAAAATTAAAAAAATAGATTTTTAATATATGCGAACCCTACAAAATTAATAATTGTCCTTACCACATATTCCTTCAATTCCTTTTTAAGTATTGTTTAAGATTAATGTATAAAGGTTAAGAAAGATAATAAATAGTTTTATTTCTAAGAGAGATGAAATATAATTTATTAATATATCCTCTATTAAAAGTCAACTCATAAGTAAAGTTATTAAGTATTTATTTAAACAAAGAGGTAATATTTAAAAGAATACAATAAATATAATATTTAAAAGGAACAAAATTTTTCTCTAAAATGACACTTAAAAAAATGAAGAGAGTATTAGATTTTTGATAATTAAAGATGACACATCATTAAAAATTTTAATAATAATTAAAAATTTTAACTACAATCTAAAAGTTTTAATAATTTTTTATTGATATAGTAATACATGGATGATGGTTTAAAGTTTATTTACAAATTTAAATCCTTAATGTTATTTGGTCTGATTGGCTTTAATTGTATTTATTATGTGCCAGCATAATAACGAATAATTATTTTATATTAATTTAATTAATTTTTTTCCTATGATCATGATACGATAAAATGAAAAGAAAACACCCAGTTAAAAATAATAAACCCTAACTTGTGGCAGATTTTGGTGGGAGTAAAATTTAAAATTCATTGGGACCATTTTACGTAGTATATATATAATAGCATAAAATTTTTTGAGAAAATTAGTGATGACACGTACCCTCGTTGATATACTCGGAACTCCACGGCTCTTCTTGGAGCACCAAACTAATTCACCCTCCGAGTTGATCATAACGTGGCATGTCGAGTTGGAGAAGCTTTTTTTATATTCTAAAATTTTAATGGATATGGATGGTACCAAATTAATAAATAAATAATAAAAATAACAATTATTTGCTATTTATTAAATAAGACTAAAATTAAGAGTTATAATTGAGGTATTTAAGAAGTTTTCATTAGGTTGCTACCCATTTAAGTTTTAATGTGAGGGTGGAATTTTACCTTGATGTGATCTAATAACGTAAAGCATAAATTTATTGAAAATTTTAATAATTTTTAATAACATAATAATATGAAAATAAATGATAATATAAAATTAATTTATATGAAAGTGAATTAAATTTAAATCCATGTTAATATATTGAGTAATATTCTATTCATATTTATATAATATTCTTATTGATTAATTGTAATAGAAATTATAACATTTTAGTGATATTTTATGAAAATATTATAAGTATTAAAAATAAGATCTGAAATAGAATTTTAAATTTTTTTATATTCATTAAATTCAATTTTACTCATTTTTTATTATTTTATATATAAATAATAATTTTTAATTTATATTTAAAATTTAATTTTAAAAATTATTTTTAATGCATATAGTATTACTAGATATTTTATCCATACATTAAAATAAAAGCTATCACATTTTTGTCCTTACATTGCGAAATATAATAGTTAGTTAGTGAGATAAGTGGAAAAAAAAAATAAGGCAATACTTATCTGTCAATACATTATCAATTTTTTTTTCAATCAAATCTTATATGTTATACAATAACATATCAATAATTAAATTTAATGATATCTCATTATATTAATAGTATGCTATAAATTCTTCCAAACATTCATTATTTCACATTTTTAGTTTATATTTAAAAAATAATTTTTTTATTTTCTTCATTAGAATATAGCACCAAACAAAATTTAAATGCTTGGATAAAATAGAATTAGGCTTCTCTAAAATTTATTTTATATTTTAGAAGATAAAATGAGATAGTATAATTTTTCATAAAAAATCAAAAGGTTGAATAATTATAATTAAAAATTATTTTTTAATTAATTATTTATTAAATTTTAAATATTTGCTTTAAATATTATATCTTACCTCGCTTCATTTTAAAATGGATCTTATACTTTAAAAAATCATCACATCAAGCAAAATGATAGGTATAAATATCTTCAATTAAAGCCGTCGTGTTTGTAAATTTCAAGATTTATTAGCTAGACTTCAATTAGGAATTATGAAAATCTGCAGCCTTTCTCTAAGTACTTTAATAAAGTTTAGGTGATGACGTTGACAAAATGTGAGAGAATTGCAATCCTCACATGCATGATTATTAATAGAATATTGTGCACAAGATGCACGCAATTATTATTCTTTTTTAAATACAAAACTATTTTTAATTAGTGAAACTTTGAATTTTAATAGTTTATTACATTCTTGTTGCTTGACCTACTTAATTAAGACGCGCTCTATTAACCCATGACATTGACATATGAAAATAAGGAATGCACACATATTTTTCTTACACAATGACTTCACACGGTAACATCCGATCAGCAAGGGATATGTGCTCAGCAGGGGAGATAAGCCGAAGAAGAATGTGCTCCAATAATCGGGATAATATTTGTAATTTAGTAGGAGTATTTTAAGTAATATTTATACTTTTATATAATATTTTAAAAAATTTAATGTGTACATATATTTCTATTAAAATACATGTAATTCTGTTGTTATATATATTACTTCTAAGTCATGTACAACAGAAAACTACGTTCCCATAAAAAAGGTTAAAGAGAAAGTTGGTTTAAATAATATATTTTTTTAAACATACAAGAATCAACTAATTAAAATAGTAAAAATAATGGTGAATTTTATGATATTTTAATGATTTTAAAATTTAGAATGATGTAATAAATTTAAAAATTATATTATTAAAAATATTTAATTACATTAATTTAAAAATGAATAATTATAATTAAATAATTTCAAAATTTATTACGTTATTCTAAATTTAGAAACCTTATGGGCATCATAACGAGTACAAAAACAGTTTAATAATGCACAAGTAATTTAATGTAACTTCATACTTTGGAAAAGAAAAAAAATTACAGATATTATAAATGAAAGTCGTCAATTATAACTTCATAATTTTTTAATTATTATTCTTACATTTATTTGAAGCCTTTGCGGGAATTTTTAATTTTTACACAACCTAATAGATAGTAAAATCATGTCACTTGTATTCTTCAAAACTTCTCTCAAGATAAATATTTAGAAACCAAATTATTTGCATAATATACCCTAAAATAAAAATATAATTAAGAAACTTTGGTAATAATTAGAATGAGAATCAAATCAAACATAATATACATTTTAATATAAATTTTAAGGGTCATTTTTCTGGTACTCCCTCATAAGGAGTACCGGTACGATATTTATCAATTTTTTTTCATAAATTTTATAATTTTTTTACGAGATATTATAATTTTAAAAAAAATTCTTAAATTTTCATACTGCAATCATTAGTGTTGATGTTATATTAAAAAAATCACAAAATTTATTTAAATCATTATATTTCATAACTTACATCGACCTTAAATTCATGCAGTATGGAAGAATTAATTACCATTTAATATATTTAAGTGATGCTTAAACTAGTTGACAAGTACGTATACGTAAATCGACCATCACTCATGCAATAAGAAGGATTTCTTAAATTTTTTCCCACTTATTAAAAAGTGGAGAGGGAGGTCAAAAAATATATTAAAAAAAGTTATAAAAAGAAATTTTTCAATGAATAATATCATCGAAAATTTAATTTTTAATAGTCTAATGATTCGTATGATTTATGTAACTAACCTTATTTAGTGGGATAAGATTTTATTATTATTATTGTTGTTATTGTATAAATTTCTTTCTGTCACGTACGGTGGAGAAGCTGTCGACTAATATAAAAATACACCACCCAACTCGCTCCAATTCATGTTCTGATGGCTTTTCTTAACTAACCAATCCCTAATTTGAGCAATTTGGTCGTCCAAAGTGTGCAGAGGGCGGCATCTTTTTGGCAAAAAGTACGGTTTGCATTGCATATGCAATTTTTTTATTGCAGTAGTCGTATTTTGATGCTTTTATTTATAATTTTATTGATTATAATAAAATTATAATTACGAGTATAACTACAATTTAGAATCATGAGTATGATTGTTTCTATAAGATATTAATATTGTAAACCATGTTGTATTCGTGAGGGGCAAATAAAATTCATTGTTAATATTATATACATTTGCTTCTAAGAACCAGCCTACTCTTATATCCCTATATTTGATCAGTGGTTCATTTTATATTATTACTTTATTTGACGGGGAAAATATATATTACTCCGGATTTTATCTCATGAATTATAAAAATAAGTAAATTATTTTTTAAAATTAATAAAAAATTGATTTTACCTTTACTGTTAGTAAATTAACAAATATTAGGAAAATTTGTAAATTATTCCTACCAATTATGATTCTATTTCATGTAATAATAAAATTAACTTATAATTTATTAACCTAATCAATAAGTTATAAACTAATCTTTAAAAATATTTTTCTCATCAACTTATTGAAAAAAAAAAGCTTTGATTCAATAAATTACTTGAAGTGGTTGCCTCTTTAATTTTTTTTAAATCTATCTTTATTTTTGTATTAATTTATAACTCATATCTTTTATAATGTAAATTTAAATATTTTTTCATAAAATATAATTAATATATCATTTTACGTTATTTTTCAATTTTAGTTAGTTATGTGAAACGCTTTTCAAATAATTAACTAACTTATCAGTTATCAGTTATCAATTATAAACTATCAATTATCAATTAACTTATTAATTACCAACTAATTTATTAGTTACTAATTAATTTATTACTTGTGCAAAAGAAAACCTATGGAGTGATGGCATTTTGTTCTCACTAACTTTTAAAACTCATAAATCAAATCCTAAATTATATAAAACTTGCAATTAATATTTATTATATACTTCATTAAAATTTTTATTAAATTACATGATTTTAAAAAAAATTAAGCATAAATCATATATTATTGTATATTGGATTATTACATTATTCTTTTGTACATAATTCTTATATTATATGATTAATAAAAAATAAATTAAATATATAAAATTTTAATCAAAAAATTGAAACTAAATTACAAAATTATGTATAAAAAATGATATGATAAATTAACATATACTAATATTGTAATTCATATTCACTAGTGCTATTCAATACTAGCGGTCAATTTACTCGTTTCATAAAATATATACAAATGAAATGCTATAAGAAAAACTAAAAACTTATTATTTTCATTTTATATGACTACATTTAATTTAATTAATACCACATTGATTATAGTGATAAAACATAATAATTTATATTATGCCCTGAGATTTTTTTACAATTTACTTTATTTAAAATTTGATAAATTTGATAATCATATAATTTGTAAGTTATCTTTATTTTAATCCTTTAAAATTTATAATTTGTTATAATACTTATATTTAAATTAATATATCTATTTTTTTAAAAAAATTATATTAGTTAGTAAATTTACTTTATTTACTAGACACATTTTTTATAAATTTGTTATAATTTAAAATTTTTCATATATAATCTTTTATCTCAAAAAAAATTTAGTTTACTAATATCATTAAAATAATAAATATTATTTTATTAAATAATAAAAAATAAGTATAAAAAGAAGATGAAGAGTATGTGATTTATAAAATAATATAAAAGTTAAAAATATAATATTTAGTTAAATAATTTAATTAAATTAAATCAATAACTTTTTTATAATATTTTATAATAAAATAAAATACATAATTGTTAATGTAAATAAAATAGAAAATTATTATTATTATTTATTAAATAATAACAAAAATGATCACAAGAAAGAAGAAGGGTAGCATATGACTTAAAAAATAATATAAGAATTTAAAATATAATATATAATTATATAAGAGAAAAAATATTAGTTTACTTATATGGTTAAAATATTTTATGAGATAAAAGATTATATATGAAAATTTTAAAATTATAATAAATTTATTTAAAAAAGTCTAGTGAATAAACTAAATTTACTAACAAATATAATCTCTTTCTAAAAAAAAGATATATTAGTATAAAGTGAATATTACAATGAATTCAAAATTTTAGAAGACTAAAATAAAAATAACTTATAAATCATATAATTATCAAATTTTAAATAAAATAAATTATAAAAAAATCTTGGGGGCAAAATAAAAATTATTGTTTATCACTATTATAATCTTTATGATGTTAAAATTAAATTAAATATGATAATATAAAATAAAAATGATAGGCTTTTAATCTTATTTTTATGTAACATAGTATTTGTATTTACTTTACTTCTTCACTTTATATTTTTTATCTATATTTAATGAAATGAGTAAATAATTTAATAAAAAAATTGAATAATGATGGCCAATATTAAATAGTACTGATAAACATAAATTACAATACTAATGTATATTAATTTATTATATTATTTTTTTACATATGATTTTGTAGCTCATTTATAAGTCTTTAATTAAAATTTTATATATTTAATTTAATTTCTATTAATTATATAATATGAGAATTATGTGAAAAAAATAATGTGATAATTCAATATATAATAATATTATAATTCATACTTAATTTTTTTATAAATTATGTAATTTAATAAAAAATAATTAAATAGATAATGGATGTTAATTGGAAGTTTTATATAATTTAATGTTTGATTTGCAAGTTTTAAAAGTTAATGGGAGTAGAATGCAATCATTTCATAATTGTTAGAGTGATTTATAATTTTTTTCTATTATTTTCTATTAATTTACTAATAGTAAGAATAGAATTCAAATTTTGAATAATTTCAAAGGATAATTTATCTATTTCCATAATTTATGTGAGTAAAATTCAATTATCTCATAATTGGTAAGAATAATTTACATTTTCTCTTATTTTAAGAAAAGTAACCCCATCTTAAAATTTGAAAGTACTAAAATCGAAGTTGGAAAAATCCAAAACCCATAATGGGTTGGTTTGGCCATAAGCAAGCTAAACCTTAAGATTCTTTTAATGTCAAAAGTAAAAGCTTGAATCTTAATAAGTAAAACTATAGGGAGGAGGGGTAGTCATTATTGCTCCACTTTTTAAAATGATGAAAGCCATTTCTCCCACCATTTAAAAAAAGTAAACAAATCAATATTTTCTTCATTATCTTTTTTTTAATATACTTAATACTTTAAAATTAAAATATTTTTATAAATTATTTTGATAAATTGTACTTCAGTCCCTTTAATATCTTTCTTTTTCTAATTTCATCTTGGAACATATAAATGGGAAAGTAAAGTTATTTTTGCTTCAAACAAATTAGGAAGCATCTAAGATGCACCACCAAAATAAAAGCCCAACAATGCACCAACAACTGCTATTTAATCATAGGAATTGGGTTAAGTCATTGCCACTTCCTACTATCAAGAATATAAAATTGCCTAATGACCCATAAATTTAATAAATTTTAAAACAATATTAAGTAGAGATATTAGACCAAATTAAATGAAGTAAGCTAACAGGTTTAAAGTAGAATTGCATCCAACATATGAAGTTTGAAGTGGAGGAATCGATTAACACCAATGATTATAAATGAAGCGTGGATTGATAATCACACATGATGGTAGCCATCTAAGGCGATTGTGATTAAATGTTGTGGTGATTAAGACTTTAATAATAAATGTTAACTAAATATACGAGTAATTAGAATTGATTATTCATTGCTTCTTCCATTATAGATGCATGCTAAGATTTTCATTAGTCCCTGGAGATGTATTTGGTGGAACTAACATTACAAAAGAGTAGTTTAAAACTATGATTGTATTGCATCAATTTGAAAGTTATTATTGAATGCTGTTTTACAATAGCAATATTTCTTTACCTTCACCAATAGTCTTAAATTTTATTAATCTACAACAATAACATTGAATTTTAATGCCAATTATAATTAAATGTCATTGACATAATTAGAAAAATATTTTTCCTACAATCATTTTAATGGAATTGCTATATCTTGTTAGATTCCTTTCAAAATAAAATTAAAAATGGTAATTTCATAAATTAATATAGAGTTTTAGGTTCATGTCTGTTTTTGGCTTTCAAAACCTTTAGTTTTCTCCTAGTTTTATTTTAGATTCCCTTGTTATCATTATTAGCTTGCATCCTCTCCTATTTTCTATAGTAAAGCTTCAGTTTTGCATTCGCTTACAATTTTGATTTCATAAGATTCAATCAATGGATAAGGAGTTTCTTTTTTTCTTTCTTTGTTTTACATGTTATCAACCTTTTTCTCTCTCACTTTTTATTCATCTAAACATATCACACACTTACACCTATAAGGAAACAAACTATATATTCATGTTTTAGCAAAAGTTAATATTTACAAATGCTATGATAGTTTTTCCTTCGCGAATATGAATTTGAATTCAAATGTAATAATATTCTCTATGTAATGTAACTATTTTCTTGATTAAGGTTGAGACCTTTTCATGATTTCTTTCTTTGAGGTTTTATTGTTGAACTTTGAATTTTGGAATCAAAATTTTAAAGCATATCATATATGTTCTCAAATGGGCTATTTCTTAACCAAAATTCTAGTATTCATAGTTACTTTTATTGTTACTATTATCATATTTGCTTTAGGTAGAACCAAGGTTTATGGTATGAAATTCTTTTAGACCACTTTTTTATTAACATGCCCAAGATCTCATCACTTGAATAAACTTGCTTTTAACCTCACTCTATTGATTTTTCCTATGCACTACAATAATCCAGTATTAAAAGGTTTCACTTTTCTCTGTAAAAGGAAGTAAAAAAATTATCTAACTATTTGTTTAATAATATAATAAAAATTACTTGCATTTAGTACTAAATAGGATTTAAACATAAGATTGTTACATTTGACATTATTTTCTCTTTGCAAGTAAAATCCAAGTTAGAATAAAACTTCATTTTTTTACAATATATATTTCTATACATGGTGGGGTTTTAATAATTTTAAGAAGGAATCTTATATATATTATATATGCATTAGAATAGCTAGTATTTAATATTATCTTTCTTTAATATTTATTTGCCTAAATAACAAATAAATGGGTATGATGATTATTATTCTTATCATATAATTCAACCAATGATATAACAAAGTTTTATTAAAAATATAAAGTACGATTTATTAGCCAGGCTAATAATTTTCCCTCATATCCTTACATTTAGAGCAAATAATGTTCCTTCATATCCCTACATTTAGAATCCTTAAACTTTTTCTTTGAAGATTTTATCTTTAACTTAATCATTTGTGACATATCTTTTTTATTTTCCCTTTATAAAATGGTTGTCATAAGGCTGTTCTAAATTGTTAAATGGCTCATTGTTTATATATGCTCTTGTTTTTAATGAAAGGCTGGTATGTTTTGAAATTTGTATATGTAAGAATAACCTTGGAGATGCTTATAACAACTTTAAGAATTTGTTTTGTATACAAACTATATAAAAGAATTTTAGACTATTTCACAATCTCAAAATTTCTTTCTAGCTACAAAGATTCATTATAATACCTTGGTTGCCAATTACACCTCAAGTAAGATTACTTGAGCTCGCTACAGGTAGAGTTTTTAGTAAATGATAGTCAAATGTAGAATTTCATGTTATATATGTATAACATAAGATTTTATGGTAAAAATTACTTTACCTTCATTATTTTACTCTTCAAATTTATGTTGTAAGCTTTTTTATTTTTTTTTTAATCTTTTTCAACTTCATTGCATTAAAGAAGTACATTACTGGTCCCAAAGACTACTTCTAAAGGCATTATCTAACTTTAGTGAGTTTTTATTTGTCTTATTTTATTTTTTACCCCTTTGTTCTTTTCTTATAATATTTATTTAATTTTTCATATTTATTATATACTTGATCTAAATAAAAAGACTAAAATAGCAAAAACCATTTGATTGATTACAAAGTCCTAACATTTATGTTTAGAACTATATTTTATTCTAATTGGTTATAATAGAAATCAATCAATCTAGTTGAAGGAAGAAACTTAGTTTTTTGTATTTTAATTCTAGTATTATTAATATTGTTTTAAAAGTAAATTGTTGGAAAATCTAAGCTTTACTTAGATAAGTTACCAAAATTAATGAAAATTAACTTAATAATGGGGTTTAATGTTTTTTTTTTCAATTTAACTACTTAAGATTAAAGCTAATTAATAAAATTAAGTAATTAAATATTAATAACGAAAATAAGATTTAACCTTTCTCTTTCTCATATCTTGCCTATCCACTACATATAGTTAAGCTTAAAACTTCATATACTATTTTTAAACTTCCTTATATATACATGGTTAACCATAACCTCATGCAAATATGTGGCCCAGTAAAGTAGTCACTAATGTAGAAAAAAGGCATTCATGTATCTAACACACTAATGATTTTCTTGAAGTTTTTGTTTCTACTACCTTTCATGGTTTAATGTTCTTTTACTACATTCTAGTTCTTACAGTCACATATTATTAATCAATTGTTATCCTAACTTTCATATAAGCTAAATATATTTGAATATAAGTATATTATACTTATTATAGAGATGATTGTTCATTGTTTAGAAGAAATAAAAAAGTCTATATCTATAAACTTTGATAAGATATTAGGATAAATCATAAGGGTTTTCATCTTTTTAAAGTGATGCAAGTAGGTACTTTATTTAGTTATACATGACTGATTAATGCCATTGACCAATTGTAGAGAGTCTTTAGATACAATTAAGCATGTTATTAAATGAATATAATTTCTTATTGTTTAAACTATAAATTATTTAATTTTGAATTTATGCATATATGCAACATGTTAACAAAATTATTAACTATTAAGGTGTTTTCTTTATACTTCGGTCTCAAGTTACTTTTAGTTATGTTTTTAATTTATTCATCCACTACACTATGCACTTATATCTATTATTCATACTATTTTACACTAACTATACTAAAGAAGAGTTATATCATGATAAAACTGTTTAATTATGATGATGCAATCTTACTCAAGAAGGCTTATAAAAATGCAATCAAAGTAAGTATTGTTGCGAAGTGTTCATGCTTATATGGACTTTTTGTTTGAGATATATATCTTCACTATTCTTTTATACCTCACCCATTCATATATGTATTATCTTAGATATTTCTTTTGCTTCTTCTATGGTAAGATCACATCCTAAGGTAACTTTATTTGCTTTTTTAAGCATTATCAATGATTGCATTCCATTTTTTTCCTTATTTCATTGTATCTAATATGTCTTCTAGTTTTGAGGAAATATAATTCATGTTTAGTGGTTCTATCTTTTCCGGGCTATTCTCTATTCATTCACTTGAAACCTTTATAACCTTTATTCATTGGATTTGTTAGCTTTTTATGTTCTTTCATTCTTACATTTTCTTACTTTCTGTTACCATCAGTAAGTTTAATTATTTAAGAACACAAGTTATGTTATTATGTATTTTTTACTTAGGTCTAATATATGGTGGCATTCTTCATTTATATAAATGAAATCATTCTTTTGAAATGTTATTGAATTTGAAACTTAAAGAGGAAATAATGGTATCTTTAATTTATAAGTGCAAGCTTTGCTATGAAGGATTTCATACTACAATAGAAGAATGCAATGTACCAGATACTATTTTAGATACGAAATTTTATTAAAAGTGGTCACTTCTTGAAATTAAAAGAAGAAATTGAAATGTAAATATATTAGTATTAAGAGTAGTGAAAACTCTTACAATACTATTTAGATAAAGTTAATATATAAATGATGATTTTCTCAATATAAATGTTTTATAATATATAAGAGAGTGATTATTTAGATTATTTTTATACTTTTTTTACTTGAGAATAATTTATTTAAGTTAAAGAACAAACCCACTAAAGAAGAAGACAACTCAAATCCTTTTATTACATTATTGTGTCATGGATAAGTATGGAATGAGCGGAACATATCTATTATAGTAACTGACGAGGCTATAACAAAAGGCTTGCTAAGGATGTTAAAAATCACCTTGTAAGGCAGGTACTTTATGTTATTGTTACTAAAGAAGCATGTGCATGACAACAAAAAGTTACTTTAAAAGATTTTAGATTGTAGTAATAGAAATGACTCATTATTTTAACTTTTTATAGTTAGTTCTAATACAACAATTAACAACATCATTTAGTTGCTTCCAATTGAAATCTACAATAGCGACATCTATGTTTAAGAGTAATTTCCATCATTATGAAAATTCCTAAGCATTATAATTTTGCAAGTAAGTGATTGAACTTTAATAGATCATACAATAACAAAAACTATAAGCAATTCACTTTTTGTAGGAATAAACTAAAAGCATATTAAAGCTTAAGGAGAATATTATACATAAGTATCTAATGGACTTTAGAATAAGTCATTAACAATAATTATTAGAATTAGAAAATTTAATGCATTTGTTGTTAATATTAAAAATATATATGCTAAAACTATAATATTCAAGCTAAATAACATTACCATCAAAACTATAATCCACATAACAGATAGGTTTAATAGTTTCCAATTCTTTGAATCACATTACTAGATAATTAGAAGATGAGCCACACAATATATCAATCAATGAGCTAATTTCTTGAAATGTTAAAAAGCTTTTTACTTAATCCACTGCCTATCATATGGCAAATAAACCTAAATTAGATTATCATAACTACAAGTAGAAATTAGCTTATGAATTTTCTAAAATTGTATTTTGACACATAAAAAAAGGTATATATAATAAATTTATAACATCTTCCATTTCCTTTAAGTTTCAATACAATAGTATTATATAAATCCAAATTGATAAAGCCATTATACTACAAAGATATAAACTAATAAAGAATAATGTTGCAAATAAAGGAAGGTTGAAAATGATTAGAAAAAAACTATTCTTTTTTTAAAGAAATTATTGCAACTAAGCCTTTTCATGTAGCAACAAAGATATTGATAAATTTAAGTTTAAATTATAAAAGAATACTCTAAGTTTGTAGTAAAACATATTTTATTAAAGAGGAATCAATAATTCTTTCTTCCATTTAGCAATCACATAACTTAGAAAAGTAACTTTAAAGAAAGATACTATAATACAAAAATTATATAAAATCACTACAAGTGATGACAAACAAAGAAAACCAATTTAGAGCCCTTTCTTAGTTTGTCACTCGGCATAAATATTTTATCAATAAAATTATATATGAAGTCTCATAATCATGTATGATATATGCCAAATGTCACTAACTACACTTTAAGAATAAATAATGCTAATAACAATGAGAAAAATAGCAATAAGTTTAACGTCACATAAGATCTATTTTGAAATGGGAAAAGTATACTAACAAGGTTTGTGACATAAGATTGCTCCTTAGGTTTATTTACTAAACATTCTAACATAAGTTCAATAGTTGTAATTGCCTATTCCCTTGAAAAATTTCCTTTCTAAATGCAAATCCATAAGGAGAAGGGTATCTTTGCACCTTATCATGCGAAAAGCTTAGATAAAAATATCATAATAGTCTATTATATATAAGAATATAAACCCTTAAACCTATGTAATGAATAATGGGAGAATGACCAATAAAATAACAATCCATTCTTTCTCATAATTTATTTTGACATCTATCTTATAAACCATTTGTAATATCTCAATATTTATGAATAATATGCATAGTATATACAACTAAGAATGTCACTTTACATAATTTTACCATGCTAATTTAATGGAACTATCAAATCACTGTGAAAATAGGTTCATCAAGTTACAAACTACTAAATAGAATACATATATGACTTAAAGGTATATGCTTACCCTTTAAAAGATCCAATAACACAATTCTAAAACTGAAGATAACCTATTTTGAAGGTATCCACCTTATAAAGAATAATGATAATGACTAGTAAATTTTGTTAAATAAAAAATTTTGAATATTAATTATGAAATAAAATAAAGTTGATAACTTAATAAATATGAGAATATAAATTTTGTGAGAATTTAATAGAAAAATTTAATAACACTATAAAGTATAAAATCTTGAATTGATGTAAGCGAGTATGTGAGTATAAAAGAAATTTAAGTAAAAGTTTTTGAAAATGCCTTCAAAGACATTATTCTTCATTTGTAAGCCACTAATCCTTATTTTCTCTCATTTCTTCATCTTTTCCCAAGTTGTCTGTACTTTTCTTCCACATTCTTCTTCAAATAAAGCAAATGAACTTTACTTATTCCTAATAATTTCATCCAATCAAGGTAAGAACATCATTTTCATTAGGAATCCTTCTTGTTTCTTACTAGTTGATAAGAAGATTTGAGATTATTTAGTTTTCATGGAAATTTCTAAACCTTAACATTAAAATCATCAATTTTTTGTGTGATTAAAGTTAAAAAGCTTCCAATTTAAGTTCCTAGTAATTTCTTCCCCATTAAATAAGTGAATACTTTAACTAAATTTTATTAATTTTAATTAGGAATTGTTAGGATTGCATATATATTGAGTTTTGTCAATTTTGTTGAAATATGATAATTTATAGAATTTAGTATTAATTTAATGATGTAAAATGCTCGTATAGATTGTTTGTTATATGTATTTATGATTGTATGATGAGTTAGTAGGTAAAAAAACGTGTTGAAAGGCATTTCATGGCGGATGAATAATAAAATTATTATAGAAATTCAATATTTTTTATGTGAATCGAATATAGAATTAATTCTTCTTGCCTAGAAGTAAATTTAAAACAATTGAACTCATTCTATTATTGATTTTCCAACTCCTAAAATGATGTTCATATATGATTCGAATGTAAAATTGATTTTTCCTATCCATAAGCAAACTTAAAATTGATTTTTACGATTGATTTTTCTTATCTAGAATTGTAAATTTAATTCTAAATCACTTTTATAAGCGATTTTTCCTACCTTGTTTCATACTTTAACTTTATAATTTGTAATAAACAAAAATTAGTATTTTAATGTATGTTTAATCATGCAATTGGTATAAGAACCTATAATAAGGGTTTCCATTTTTTTAAATATACACATGACTATTATATCATGAATGTTGTTGAAAATGAGATTATTTTGTGGTTTATGAAATAGATGGGACTTATACCTAATGAAAATTGTGTCAAATGATACGATTGATTTTCTTTATACAATCATGAGATGAAATGTGATGTGTGACCATGCAAAGAGACATGAAATGTTTAAGATTTGAAAATGTGAACATTACTAAAGAAATATAATGATTGAAGCACTTATGATATTATAGTAATATTAAGTGTTGAATGTAATTATAACAACCATTGAATAACATGATATATGATGCGAACAAACTAGTATTATTGTTATGCAAATGGAATAAGTTATGTGGCCATGCATGAATGCATGACATTGTTAAATTAATATGATAGGTATAACTTATGACTTGACTTGAGAAATATGATAAGGGAGATTATGTGAATGTCGGATATCTAATTCTCGATAATAAGTTTATAAAGGGTGATGCGCCTAAGAATTGAAAAGAGAAAGAAAGAAATTTGAAAAACTTTATATTGATAAGTTTAACACGCTAAAACCTAAAGAGAATCAGTTAAATTCCCCACACTCTAGAAAAGAGAAGAAAATGAGAGTGATAAGAATTCAGTTAATTCGTTACTAAGTAAGATATCTTACTTAGATAAGAATATAATTAGATAAGAATATAATTGCAAAAGGCAATTTGACTAAACTTTACTCAATTGATTTGGGATGTGAATACCTAGCTTCTTTTGTAGAGTTTAGCTCATAAATGCACACTAAGCAGTCATAAATTTCCACTTTCTAGTGGAAAGACTAATGGGTTTAGAGAATTCCAAAACATAAATAACATTAAAAACAAAGTGCTCCACTATCTCTAAACATAAATAACAACAAAAATAACATGACTGATTAATAAAAATGTACAGAAGATAGGTCTCCTCATTTACCCTTCAGAATTCCTTCAAAATGCTTCAATTTCAACTTAAAATAGCTATTGGGCCCATGTATGAACACTTGAGCCCCTTTTCTTCAAGTTTCCTTATAAATCAATAATGTAATCCAACTTACATTTGTGTTCTCCTTTATAGAAATTAAAGACTCCACTATTTTGGCTCTTATACGTGTTATTGGGTTGATCTTGCACCTCTTAGTCAGAATCCATGATCTCATTGTCTTCCCTTGGTTGAGGAGGATTTGTCCTTAAATCTAGCACCATGTTATCCTACAAATAAAAGGACAAATCCTTTATATTGATAGTAGCTAAAACTTTATAATATCCTAGTAAATCAATCTTATAGGCATTATTATTTATCTTAGCCAAGACTTTGAAAAGGCCATCTGCTCTTAGCATAAGTTTAGACTTCCTCTTACTAGGAAATCTTTCTTTACGAAAGTGAATCCATATAAGATCTCTTATAACAAATTGAACTTGCTTTCTTCTTTTGTTAGCTACCTTTTCAAAGACTACATTCTTTTTTTCAATCTACTTCTTGATACTCTTATGCATTTTTTTCATCATCTCAGCCTTCTTTTTACCATTCATGCAAAATCTTTCATTAATAGGCAAAGGTACTGAATCAAGAGGAGTTAATAGATTAAACCTATAAACCACCTTAAAAGAAGAGAGCTTAGTAGTGTTATGCACACTTCTATTATAAGAAAACTCTACATACGCTAAGCAATCATCCCAAAACTTGAGATTTTTCTTAACAATAATTTTAAGCAAGGAAGAAAGAGTTTAATTCACCACTTCAGTTTGCCTAACCATTTATGGTGACAAGTAGTGCTAAAGAGTAATCTTGTTTCAAGCTTTTTCCATAACGTCTTCCAAAAGTAGCTAAAAAATTTAGCATCTCAATCAGATACTATACTTTTGGGAATTCCATGCAAGCGTACAATCTCATGGAGGAAAAAATTAGCCATATGAGAAGCATCATTAGTTTTTTACAAGCAATGAATAGGCCATTTTAGAGAATCTATTAACAATCACCATAACTGAATCTTTTCCCTTTGAAGTTCTTGGTAGCCCAAGCATCAAATCTATGCTCACATCAACCTATAGTTGGTCTGGTACAGGTAGTGACATATATAAACCATATGCAACGTCTTTACTTTTGACTTTCTTACAAGTGACATACCTCTCAATAATACAATGAACATCTTTGATCAAATTTGGCTAATAAAAGTGCTCTTTGACCATCTTTAATGTCTTTTTCTCTCCAAAATGTCCAGCTAAGCCTCCATTATGTGCTTCTTTCATAAAAGCTCTCTAATAAAGTAGTTAGGAATAACAAGCCTCCTAGATTTGAATAAGAAACCTTCATGTTTGTAAAACCCTTTAAAAGGCATCTTTTCACAAGCTAAATAGATTTCAGCAAGAACTAGATCATTTTTGTATTGCTCTTTAATGAGTTCAAATCTCATCAACTTAGCATTCAATAATGAAATTAAAGAATACCTACAAGAAAGTGCATCAATCACCATATTTGAACTCCCCTTTTTGTATTTGATAATATAAGGAAAAGTCTCTAAGAGCTCAACCCACTTGGCATGTTATCGATTCAACTTTGCTTGTCTTTTCAAGTTCTTTAAGGACTCATGATCTGTATGAATAACAAACTCTTTAGGTAATAAATAATGCTGCCATGTCTCAAGGGCTATAATTAAAGAATAGAACTTCTTTTCATAAGTGGAATAATTTAGCCTTGTTGCACTGAGTTTCTCGTTGAAATAAGTAATAGAACGTTTGTCTTGCATTAGAATAGCCCCTATTCCTACTCCCAAAGCATCATATTCAAGCTTAAAGGTCTTAGAGAAATCAGGTAGAGCTAAGATTGGTGCTGAACGTAGCTTCTTCTTGATCAATGCAAAGCTCCTTTATGCAGCTTTAATCCACTTAAAATTTTCCTTCTTGATGCATTCAATCAATGGTGCAAGTATGGTACTGAAATTCTTCATAAACCTCCTACAAAAAGATGTTAATCCATGAAAACTCCTTACCTTTGAAATACTTTTCAGAATAGGCCATTCTTTGATAGCTTTCACCTCTTTTTCATCTACTTTAACTTCCTGCTGTGAAATAACAAAACTAAGAAAAATAAGTTAATCTTGGTGAAATTGGCATTTCTTGATATTGCAAATAATTTCTCTTCCTGCAATACTTTGAAAACATCTCTCAAATGATCTGTATGTTCAATATAACTTTTTCTATAAATTAAGATATCATCAAAATATACCATAACAAACTCACCAATACACCTTTATAGCACATGATTCATTAGTCACATGAAAGTGCTTAAAGCATTAGATAGCCCAAAAGGTATGACTATCTATTCATATAACCTATGCTTAGTTTTAAAGGTTATCTTC
This sequence comes from Sindora glabra, assembly GCA_020226215.1. Lineage (NCBI taxonomy): Eukaryota > Viridiplantae > Streptophyta > Magnoliopsida > Fabales > Fabaceae > Sindora > Sindora glabra. Next base: position 99,046,222 of record CM035227.1, on the reverse strand, counting down.
CATTCGTTTCCTTTTTTTTATCTTGATTTGATTATAACCACTCCTCAAATCAATTTTTGAAAACACTTTAGAGTCATACAACTCATCCGATATGTCATTTAACCTTGGAATTGGATATTGGTACTAAATTGTGATCTTGTTGATAGCATTGTTATCCACACACATACGTATAGTTCCATCTTTCTTTGGCACCAATAAAGCTGGTATAGAATAAGTACTTATAGGCTCCTGCACATGCTCTTTTTCAAGCAACTTATTTACTTATCTCTGCATCTCCTTTGCTTCTTCCTGATTCATTCTATAGGCTGGTCTATTTGGTAAGGCAATCCTTATAATAAGATCAATTTGGTGCTCAATCTCTCTAATTGGTAGCAACCCCTTTGGCAATTTTTCTGAAAAGACATCTTCATAATTTTTAAATAGTGAGTAAATTTATAGGGTAATGATCCCATAATGTATGGTCGCACTTTCTTTAACAACGTAAGAAGATAAGGTCTGAATTAAATAAGGCTTTTGTAACTTCTCCTTTTGTTGCAAGCAAGCTAGTCTTCTTCTCCCTTTTTGCTAATAATTGATCTCTTTGCACTTGTTATGAACCAAATAATCTTCTGGTCATCCTTCTTAAATGCATATATGTTTTTAAATCTATCATGCATAACTCTTCTATTGTATTGCCACGGCCTTCCCAATAATAAATGATTTGCATTCATAGAAACTACATCACATAGAATCTTATCTTTGCAGGACTTTCCAATGGAAAATGGAACTACCACCTGTTTAGTGACTTTCACTTCTCCTACATCATTTAACTATTACAACTTGTTTAGGTAGAGATGTTTAATTATAGCTAAATTTAATTTTTCCACTAAAGTAGTGGAAGCTACATTAGTACAGCTTTCTCCATCAATGATTACTCCATACACCATATTCCTGATTATGCACCTACTATAGAATATATTCTCTTATTGCTTATCCTTCAATTTTGCTTACAAGTTTAAGACATGTTTGATTATGAGCATTTTTCTTTCATCAGTATACTCCGCACTCTCTTCTCCTAAACGTTCATTACCTTTCTCTTTAAATGCTTCATCTTCACTCTCCACCTCACCTTATGCCCCTTTTATAATCATCACCTTTCGATTTAGACATTTAGAAGCAATGTGTCCATGGCCAAGACATTTAAAGCATTTGATATCCTTACTTTTTTTACATGGATTAGAATCAATTACTTTCCTTTTAGACAAAGTAGTAGATGATCCTGCAACCTCCTTATTACCAAGCTTCTTATTCTCCTATGGTATAGATAAGTTAGCTATTTTATTGCTAACTTGCCTAGACACATGTTGTTTAATTGAAACTTGCTTCCTTTATTTTTCTACCTTTATAGCTAATCCAATTACATCTTTCAAAAATACATAATTTTGTAACTTTACCAAATTTGCAATATCTTTGTTCAACTTACTCAAGAACCTTGCAATGGTTTATTCTTTATGTTCTTGTAACTCACATCTAATGTTCAATATTTCTAACTCCTTCATATAATTTTCTACACATATACCTCCTTGTCTCAAGCCTTGCAATTTGATGTAAAGTTTCCGTTTGTAATAGTTAGGAACAAAATGTCGTTACATCAATTTCTTTATTAATCTCCAACTTCTAATCTTCTTTTCTCCATCCCCTCTATGTTAAGCCTTTATATTTTTCTACCATAAATTTGCATAGTCAGTGAACTCAAGGGTAGGAAATTGACATTTTCTTACCTCTGAGTACTCATGACATTCAAATACTTTTTTTACTCTCTGCACCTACTCTAAATATTCCTCTAGTGAACTAATCCCTTTGAATAGTGGAATCCTTATCTTAATATTACTTGCTAATTCTATTTATTGTCTCCTTTGCCTTGGTTGCCTCTCCTCTTCTTCAGCACTAGAATTTCCTCCTTCATTAGCTCTATTTGACTCATGATCTTCATTTGGGTTCAACTTTTCAATTGTTTCAGTCAATAGATTAAGCCATCGTGTCATCTCCTCATGGCTACGTTGTAGATGTTATTGGCTTCATTGGAACCCTATGATTTAAGCTTGCTCCAAACTAAAGTCTCTGGGAATTAAATAAACTCCAGACATGGTGTTTAAAGTTGTGGTTTCACTCTATCACAAAGGTAGGTTACTTTCCAAGTGTTTACATTCGAGTTAAGAAATTACTATATCTCACACCATAGAACTCAAATTGCAATGTTTCCAAAACAAGAAGAAATAAGAAATTTTGAGCTTCAATTTTGGCTCAAGAATCACTAAAAAATGATAAATAGATCTCAAGATATGAATGAGAGATAAGTGACATTGCTGGAAGATGAACTAACCTCTGATACCAACTGATATGCCCAAGAATTGAAGAGAGAGAAAGAAATCTAAAAAACTTTATATTGATAAGTTTGATACGCCATAACCTAAAGAAAACTAGTTAAATTCGTTATACTTTAGAAAAAAGAAGAAAATAAGAGTGATAAGAATTCAATTAATTCGCCACTAAGTAAGAGATCTTACTTAGATAAGAATAGAATTGCAAAAGGTAATCTGAATAAACTTTACTCAACTGATTTGGAATGTGAATACATAGCTTTTTTTATAAAGTTTAGCTCATAAATACCCACTAAGCAATCATAAATTTTTACTTTCTAATAGGAAGATTAGTGGGTTGAGGAAACTCCAAAACATAAATAACATTAAAAACAAAGTGCTCCATTATTTCTAAACATAAATAACAGCAAAAATAACATGATTAATTAATAAAAACGTGTAGAAGATAGGTTTCCTCATCTACCCTTCAAAATTCTTTCAAAATACTTCAATTTCAGTTCAAAATAGCTATTGGGCCCATGTATAAACACTTGAGCCCTTTTTCTTGAAGTTTCCTTATAGATCAGCAATGTAATCCAATGCACATTTCTGTTCTCCTTCATAGAAATTAAAGATTCCATCCCTTTGGCTTTTGCTTGTGTTATTGGGCTAATTGGAGTGTTGGGTTGGTCTTGCACCTCTTAGTTAGAATCCATGATCTCATCAAAGGGTATAAGGTAGACTTGGAAAGTACAAGGATAAAAAGCTTGTAGAGAATATAAGATTAACTTGAAAGTCATAAGATGGATACACGTATTTTATTTGCAACTGTTATATATTGTGTACTAAATTGGATTTCAATTATCACTAAATATCCTTGTGTAATATGGTTATAATATTATTGATATGGTTGAGCTTTTTAGGCTACTAAATTTTATAAAAGTATTCTTAATTATCTTACTTGATAAGTTTAATAGGAGGATAATCCAATGGGTAAGACTATTATATTAATGTAATTGTTTATATAAAGTATTCATTCATTGAGTCTCGGATTCACCCCTTTATAATTTATTTTATAAATATACTGGTTGAGTCTCCATTATCACTTCCTTCAAGCTAGATTTCATGGAAGCTCATCTCCTAATTGTTTGGTAGTACATGATATTTATACTTTGAATATGTACTTAAGCTTATTCTATTAGTGGATATGGGTACAAGGAACATATGAACTAGATTTCTCATCTTTTATAAACCTTTTTTTGTTCAACTTGAATGAAATGTTTTCTTTTTAGTTGTTATCTCATTTATTATTGCATATATATTCACTAATTAATTAAAAATGTAATGATTAAATTGGGAAATGCTAGTGGAAATTGAAAAGTGAGTTCCAAGCCAACTATAATGAAATAAGGTCATGATAAACTTTTAAAACTTCTTAGATAACTACTCTAGCAAAGGTACTAGCGAACAAAGGATACTTATTGTGTTTAAAAATTATAAAGTGTTTAACAATCCTCTTATGCTAGTGTGATAAAACATCTTAACATTGACCTATTTCCTTAAAGGTTGAAAGCATATAACTATATATAATATTAACCATATAATTATATATAATATAGTTAGATCTTCAATTTGTATTAAAGGTAAAAAAATTGAATACAATATTTAAATTCCCACTTAAGTTCATATTTGGAGGTAATTAACTTATTTCACCAAATGACAATAGTTCATTAATTTACCCGTGCCACAAATATTAGTAATAGTTATGGCAACCATGTGAAAGATTTAAGGATCTTCAACACTGGCTATTATTATTAACAATAAACTAATGTTCTTTCCAACATAAATATTACTTGAATGTTTTCGATGAAAATCGTCCACCAAGTAGAATTCAATAACAATTTTAACACAATTATTACATGATAATGCAATACTTACTTCAAATTAAAACATACCTTTCTTACATCTACCTAAGATGATAAGGCCTCAATCTTGTGATTGATGATATCAAAGTAACTTTATCCTTTCCATTCATTGATCTTTACTGCATAAGAATTAACCTTTCGATGCTCTATTACCTCTTCATTCATAGTCATCCTCCTCACTCGTATAGCTAATGGTAGCAACCTTATTATTCCTTTACTCTATCCTTATTTTCTTTGCCACTCCTAATGTTCAATTGGATTAAGCTTAAAGCTTACAAACATATCAGGCCTAATGCACAAAAAAAAATTCATATTTTACTACAGGTCATATCTCAATTCTTTTCCATCATATTATTTTGTTTATTATCAGCCTCTTAAATTGTTAGAGGCAATTTGAACCATACATCTAGTAATGCATTTTAGATTTTTTTGAAATGGATAAATTGGGACTATAAGGAGTCACGACAAATGAGGAGAAATGATATTCCTATCTCTTTTAGCTAGGTGCAAAGTAAAGCCCAAACAAAAATAATAGAAATAGAAGTAACCAAACAATATTTGAGCAAAAAATATAAACCTAATACAACCCACTATCTTGAAATTAAATAGAAATGCTTTAGGATTTTCAAATACCATAAATGATTGTTAATGAAGGAATTAAACAAACATCATGTATGATAATAACAACCATTGAACTTATTTTGTGACTACATGAATAATTAATTAATTAATTATATTTTTTATTAATAAAAAATGTTTTCATTGTAATGTACTATTATGAATTAGTAGAATAAGCAATCAATTCGATCAAATTTTAAAGAAATAAAAATAATATGTGTTTTATACGTGTCTTCTATTAAATTTTAGATGAATAATACAAGTAAAATGTTAAGAGAAAAAGGTGGATAGTGAAGATTTAAACTTTGTTTGGTAATTAGTTGAGTATATTAATGTTTAGCTAATTCGATTAATTATTAACTAATAGTTACTTGTATTAGTTAATTTGATCATCTAATAATGTTAATTATTTGATTAAAAATATTTAATAAAATTTATTATTTATTATTAATTGTTTACATACAAAATAATATATAAGGAGATGAATATATTTTATAATTTAGTTAAGTATATTCTTCTACTTTAATCATATTTTAAATTTTATATATTATTTATTGAATTAAAATTTCTTCTAAAAGATATATCATTGTAATTTTTTATTTATTAAATTATTTTTAAAAAATAAATTATTATAATTTATTATACTTATTGAAATTTTCCTTTATGAAATAAATATATTTAAGTACTTGTATGTCATTTTATATTAAGTTTTTTAATATATTATATATATATATATATATATATATATATATTATTTTTCATATTATATATAAGTTCTTTACCTTTACATTTTTTAATAAAATGTAACTTGATAAAAAAATAATTACATTTTATAATATTTTATATATTAAATGATTTCTTGTTATTTAAGTGATATTTTAAAAATTAGATCAAACAACAAATTGAAGAATGGTTTTATATGTATTGTGTATGTATGTATTATTATATATATGCATTAATCTTATTAATTTTTATGTTAATATGAAAATAATTTAAATTTATTAAATAATTATATAAAATAGTAATATTTATTTTTTTAATGCATATTGATTTTATTATGTAAACTCAATTAATAAAATGTTAAATAATTTTTTATTTTTAAAAAATCATTATATTTTGATATATATTAAATTTATAATAATTACAAATGATCAATGGTTTAATAATTGAGTCCTTATTTATGCATCTTATGGTTTAGAGTTTCATTATTATATATTACATTTTAAGCAAAATAACAAATATATATTATAATATAATTTAGGAATAATTTTATCTCTTTACTTATTATTTATAAATCAACTAATTAAAATATTAGAGATATTAGCATTTTTAAAAAGGTTGGTTCGGGATCAATCAATCAATTAAACAATTACTCACCAAACATTTAAAATAAATACTTAACTTGGTCAAGCATCTAAATGTACTCATGTCTTAAAATCATCCAAAAGCTAATCAAATAACTTATTACTAAACATCCTTTTAATTTCTTAAGTATTGGCTAATTGAAAGTTGTTAAGCAATCTTTAATTTTGTGATTGCAACAATGAGCTTTTTATAACAAAATTCTTAATGGTGATCTCTATTGAAGACTCTTTGATGATAAAAATATAAGCTTAATGTAAAAGTATTTAAAATGTTAAAATAGTATATCCGATCAATATATATAAAGGATGCTCTTTGTCTTTGTTTAATAAGATTCTCTCATAAATGTTTTCTAATAATTAATTGAAAAGTTTTGGATCAAGGTAGAATGGTATTAGTCTTTGCTAGTTATTAGATTCTATAATCACATCTATTTGTAAATAATTAGTATGATTAGTTTTAAGTGCCAATGACTATCTTGTTAACTAGATGTGCTTGATTGGAGGCTATTCTTAAGTTAGATTAACCAATATTTAAGTAAGGATTAAATAAACAATGGATCCACTTTTTTCATATAATTTATAAATAGAAGATGTTTGTATGTTTTATTTTAATTCATTTTATGATTAAGAAAGAAATGATTGAATGTTAATAATAATTGCATTCTTTTATGTAATTTCGTTTCTATAGTCATAAGGAGAAAAACTTGATTATTAAAGGAAGCAATGCTAATCGTGGACCTAAATGGAGATTCAATGAAACTAGTGATAATGAAGAAGAGTAAGTTTACATATGGGCTTATTTTATCATGCATTGTCTGTTAGGGTTACTAAACATTGCAAATATACTAAGAGATGAAGCATGAAATAGATTTGCCATATTAATTAGAGATTTCCAAAAGGAGAAGAAAAGATATAAGTATTTTCTCTTTTAGGAAGGTTAAAACTTTCAAGCATATAATTGGATTATCATAGTTGTCTGGCTAATATTTGAGAAAGTAAAATATCAATTTCAAAGGTTCATTTTACTTTTATTTTTCTTTTTAATTTTGTTCAAAGTTATATTTTTAACTCCACAGAATACTATATATAGATCTAAGTTACTTATTTTAAAGAAAATCAAAGCAAAGAATGTCTCCAAGTGGTTATTTTTACTTTTACCATCTCGCCCAATTACTTTAGAGTGTGCCATTTAGCTGAAGCTAAACTTTTACTTGTACTTACTATACATTGGTAGGTGTGTATATATTTTGAGGTTTATATATTTATGAAAATTTGAATTACCAAAATTTTGTAGTCAAGTTTGGCTTTTAACAAACATAACTTATTGATATGTTATGTTTTGTTTCTTTTTTTTTACTTTGCATGCATTTCCATTGGCTATATTCAATGCAATAAAGGATTACCAATTCTTGTCACCGATAAAGCTAATATTGATGAGTGGTTCTAACTATATGGATGTGAATTGAAAATGAGTGGTACTTGAGCAGCTGAATAAGGTTCTACATTGTATTCAAAATGACATATAAATGTTTTAATGTAAAGGCATTCAACGAAGTTTGTTCTAGATGTTGGTAGCAATGGCTTATGTTTTTGTCCAAAAGCGTAAATTAGCTATATCCAATGCAATAAAAGATTGCCAATTCTTGTCATTGATAATTATATGGTAGTCCTAACCTTATTTCCATCGGCTATGTCCAACACAATAAAGGATTGCCAATTCTTATCATCAATAAGGCTAATGTTGATAAGTGGTCCTAACTATATCGATGTGAATTGAAAATGAATGATAGTTAAGCAACTAAATAAGTTTCTATATTGTATTCTAAATGACATATAAATATTTTAATGTAAAGACATTCCATGAAGTTTGTACTAGACGTTGGTAGTAATGGCTTATGTTTTAATCCAAAAGTGTATATTTGAAAATTGAAATTTATAAAATGAATATTGCAACTAAATAAATTTATAAACAATTTACCAAACAAAATACTTATGAGGCATTAAATTGCATTAATAGATATAAAGTTTAGCTAATATTTAGTTATTTGATTTTATTGTCAATTAAGGTTTTTATAATTGTTTCACGTTGAATGTAACATCTTTAATGAGATTAAGAATAATTTTTGTACTAATAAATGCTAATCTTTACTAGAAATTAATAAAATAGAGCCTATTTTTTATTTGATCTTAAATTAAGATGCTCATGTTATTTATAATTTTAAAATCAACAAAAATTAGAGCTATAATTGAATTTTTATAAGTCATTATTTAATCATTTTACCTTGATTGAAATTATTTATCAATTAAAAAACACTCATACAAAATTGATGAATTTTTTTCCATCATTTAGTAATGATATAGTCAAATATAAATTTAAATATATTTTTTAATCATTTAGGAAATTATTTATAATTCAAAAAACTATAATGAGTAAATATGTTTTATTACTAATTGTTAGTTGCAAATACAAAACTTTTCTAAACATTATTTAATGTGTGATTTACTTTTTAAATTATTCTTTAAAATAAGAAAGTATTTAAACCATGTAAACTCTGTACTGAATATATTTAGCTCTTAAAATTTAACACTAAACACATTAATATTATCAAATACGTCTTAAGCATTATTATGTTTTCATCTTTATGAAGAAAAATAAAAAAAATTAGCTGAAAAAATGTAGAAATAAGAGAAAGTGCAAAAAAAAAACTTATTTTTTTATGTTTTTATTGTTAATTCATTCAAGTATTCATTAAATATATAAAAGCTTGTTTAAGTTTAATTAAATTTTTGTAATAGTTAAATTTAAGCTCGAACAAATGATTTGTTCGATTTATCTTATTTGTAATTCTAGTTTTTCACTTCAATGAAGGTTACCCTTAAAAATTATCTTACTTATTACCTTTAGATACAAAATTTAAATTAAATGAGATTCTTGCATACTACCTTAAGTTGAGATAGTATTTATAAAACAATTATGAGTTTTTATGGAATTTTCTTATAAAATTTATAACATTTTATATAAAGTGTGCCATTTTTTTATGATGATATAATTATGAAAAAGCAACTGTTCATATAAAATTTATAATTTTTTATAAGATCTTTTAACTTTTATCATAAATCTTGTAACATGAAATAGTAATGGTTATAATACAAAAATTTTAAAAATTGTTGCAAGATTTTATGAAAAAATCACAAACTTTATATAAAATAGAATAAATTTTATGAGAAAATCTCATAAAACTCACAAGATTATAGACTAAAACCCTATTATAGTCTTGAAAATATTCTATTTGTATCAATTTCATTTCTAAAGGTTTAAGCGCATGTAAAATTTTAGTCTTTCATAAGAACCAAATTGATACAAAATTTAGTTATTACAAGAATTAAAGTTTTATTCAAACTTAAAACTCTAGGGATCAAATGCAAATAAAAAAATTTAAGAATTAAAATATGATTTTAATCTTAAGGTATATGTATACCATATTAACTTGGGGTAGTATGGAAGAATACCCCTTAAATTAAATGTTTTATTTTGTTGCAAATTCATATGTTTTATTAAGTCAAATAATTTCTTATATTGTATAACATGCAAAAACATGAATATTTACATGCAAGAAACTATTTCATAATTATATGATCTAAAATTCATATTCTTGGGTTTGTTTGATATTAAAGTTTTTTACAATTGATTTTATTTCATTTTAATAGAAATAATTTTAATTCATTTACAGATAAATTCTAATATATGAAAACTATATAAAAATAATAATTTTAATTCATTTGTAAATAAATTTATTTATTTAAAATATATTAAAATTTGCATAAAAATTAATTAAAAATTAGATTTTTAATGGTATATAGGTAAATATAAGTTTATAAAGAGAGTATTTTTTATATAATATATATCTTAGGCCAAATGAAATAAATTCTAATGAAATCCTTATTATATTTGATAAATTTCATAATAGTACAAATGTAATTAAAATAGGATTTATTTAAAAATAAATTAAAAATTTATTTTTAGTTATGCTAAATAAGGATAGAAGAAAGAGTGAAATGCCAAAAAGAAAGTGCCATACTCCTTTTTCAATTTTATTTAGGCCAATGTGATTTTGATTGGTTGATGTGAAGAGTTATTATATTCACCTATAATAATTATGAAAAGAATTAAATGTTCTATGGAAATATTTGTGATATTTTATGTAAATGATGTAGCACATAACATATTAATTGGATATTTTGCTATTGTATCTTGCTGCTACATGATATAAATGGAAAATATTTGATAAATATTTTTTAAGTGTACTATTCAATTTTCTCTAATAAATGGCGAGACCATAAAATTGTGAGCTTTGTAATCTTTAAGGGAAATAAGGGGGGAGTTAGTTTAGAAAAGTAAAAGTAACATTGCTTATTATTGCAAATTTTATAATATAAATTGAAATTGAAATTATAAAAAGTAGAGTTGCAATAATATATGGGAGTATTTGACAAAACTACAAGTGTGTTACCTAATTTAATGATAGATTTATATGAGATTGTAGTTAATGTGATCCATTAATATATGTTTGCTTTATGAAAACTAATTACAACTTACATGACTATTGTATTGAATGTCATTATGTTTATAACTAGTAATGTAATAACTACACTTGCTCGAATATATTGTTATAAAACCCTTCATGTGTTAGATTTAAAATGTTAGTATGATATGTAAGGCATCAAACTTGATTACTATAATAACTTAGACTAGTGTTTTAAATCAATGAATCAGATATAATAATTGTCTTAAATTAATTAGGCTTAGAGCATGACAATATAGTATTAGGGTGCTTGCTAGCCATATAGTTTGACTGGTGAGGACATTAGATCATTTTAATAGGAGAGATTGTAAAACTTTACATCAATTAGATTTAAGACTTAAATATGGTATATAAGGGCTCTAGATTTGATTATATAGACAAATCAAATCAATTGTTAAGGTTGATGAATCAAACTTTGCACAATTTTATAGTGGATTTAAATAAAAATATGAATAATAAGCTAAGCAATTGTCTTGGATTGATTAGAATTAGAGTGTAACAATTACATTAAAGTATAAGAATATTATACAAGATTATGGTTGACTTAAATAAAATTATGAATAATGTTTGAGATTTATGTATGATTTGCAGAAATTAATATGTAACTTGCATATCGGTTATATTGAAAGTCATTATGTTTACAAATATAATAACATAAAGATTATATGGATATAAATATATAGAAATATTTATCATTGAATCACGATTATAAGTGCATGATTGATTTCATGTTTGATTCACATGAAGTTATTGTTATTGTTCAAAATTTATGTATGCCTCATAGAAATAACGAATGATTTGCATGAGAGTTGTATTGGATAGTAATATATTCACAAATGATAACGCCATAATAGTTTGTGCATAAATATGTAAAAATATTACGTTAAAATATAGGTGTTATATGATTTTATAGTTAATTTATAGCTTATAGATAGCATTCTAAATTCCTATATATCTTGTGAAAATTTATGTACGACTTGTTTGATGATAGTACTACGTGCCATTATGTTTACAATTTACAAACAATAATACGAGGATTGTATGTGCACAAATATACAAAAGTATTGTATTAAAATATAATTATTATTTAATATTATAATTTTTGAGATGATTATTTCACTTAATGATTCATCAAAAGAAATTTTATAATAGTTTACAAGTTGACTCTTTGCAGTTTTTCTTAATAATGTTACAAATTTTTTTATTATAATTATAGTTACATAACTTATATAAAGAGTTTCACGTAATTTATAAAAAGTTGCATAATTTTATATAAAACTTGTAATATTAAAAAATTTTACTAGCAGTTGATTTTAGTTGCAATATTTTTATGAAATATTATAAGATTTTAGTATAATTATTAGTTGTACAATTTATGTAAAAAATTATAAATATTTTGAAAAAATTACATGGTTTTATATAAAATTTTGCAACACGACATAATTTATTTTTCAATTAAATTTAGTCTTATTTTTGTAATAAATTATTATAATTTTTTTGGTAAAAACTACATTGTAATTGTAATTTTTTATAATTAAATTGTAATATAATATAAGTATAATATGTTTGAGAATTTTATTATAATATTTTTATTATTTTATATCATATATTTTAATTTTAATTTAATTAAAAACTTATTTTAATTCTTATAAAATTAAATTTTTATCAATTTCATTTCTAATTAAAAATTTGTAACAATTTTGCCACTGTAAAATTAAATTTTTTTAAATTTTAGTTCTTCCATACATAATGCAATACTGATTTTATTCTCAATCAATACCAATTTCACATCTTTTTTATTACTTTTTTATTTTATTTCAAGAACAAAAATTTTCAATAGAAGTGTCTTTTGTTAGTGCGATCCACAAAGAGGCTCAGGCGTCAGATGTGCCATGGATTCAGCCCAAACAGGTTTATCGGGTTTAATGACTGGACCGAATCATCAACTTACCCGACCCACTAATTGAGTGAAAAGACAGAAAAGGACAGATAAAAGGCAGGGTGAGACCTTTCAAAAGCACTCCCGTGCCTTTCCCTCTCGGGAGAGCTTGCTTCGGGCAGTAATGGCGCCCATAACCGGGCTGTAATACGCACCGTTTGCTTTATCACATATCATCTGCTCCTACATTTGAAATATTGTTCCAATCTTACTGTTATAGATTGAACTGGGTTTTCGAAATGGATAGGAGACTTAACGGACCTGCCGTATCTTTGAGCTCCAACGGTGGCGCCGCAGGCATGAGATCTTCGTGTCCTTCTTTGCATCCAAACTACAGTAGCCGTCTGGTTCAGGTTCTTGTCTTTTCATCATCATATATTCCGCTTCTACAGATCCTCTGCAAACCCTAGCTGCCAATTAAAACCGTTTGGTTAGCTTATTTGTCTTACATTTTTCCTCCTCTTTCGGCTGGAAAGAGTTAGTTCTTAGCTGAGAGATGCCTAGAGATGTGTTGGAATGATTGTGTGCAATTGTCGTGTACTAAACCCATTAAGCAATTAAGCACTTGTCGCGTGTGCTAATATTCAAGTTATTGGTCCTTAAATGACTGATTTATTGTGAGATCCTGGTGAACCATCATAATTTGCTTAGAATTATTTGTGGTTTATGTAACCTATTGAGGAAGTAAGCACTTGTGATGTGCAGCAAAATTCATGGTCAAATGTGTCTTCCTGTATTGGAAAATGCTATTTGCACGGTTGCGCTCCCCTTTCAGGGAGTGGGCATTCACTTCCCCTTTTTCATGTTAGTTGCACAAAGTAGAGGTTTGCATGCCATACTTTTGTGATAAAAATAGTTGTGTTGAAAAATTCGTTAAGGCTTTGGACATGTCAATTTCAGGAAGCATTGGAACACTTGGCATCCATTGATTTGATTGAGTTGTGCAAGGAAGCCAAAGTGGAACGCTGCCGGGCAACTAGAGACTTGAGAAGCTGTGGTCGATATGTACATCATGTGTTGAGTTCATGTGGCCATGCTTCTTTATGTGCGGAATGTAGTCAACGGTGTGATACTTGCCCAATTTGTAGAAATCCAATACCAAACAGTGGTACTAGACTGCGGCTTCGCCTTTATTATGAGTGTATAGAGTCTGGCCTACTCTCCAAAAGATGTGATGAGAAGTTTCAAGATATAGAAGAGAGGGAGAGTCATCTAACTGCTGATGTTGATCGTCTTTATTCGCTGTTTGACGTTGCGCTTGAAAATAACTTAATTTCTTTAGTTTGCCATTGTATCCTTTTATTCTATTTTGATTCTATTTGAGTATTAAGAAATTTTATCATTAAAGTTGTAGTTTTCTTATTAGTGTTATCACTGGTTGAAAGTAGCTTTTTACTCTGCACCATTTCTAAGGATTCTAATTTATTTTGTTGTATTCTCATGTCTTCTTCTCTGTTGGGATTTCTTATCTTCCTTAACAGATATTTACAGATGTTACTGATGTATGCATGGATGAAACTGCTGTTTCTAGTGATCCAGTTATTGCATTTTTGTTGGATGAAGTGGTGGTGAAGGACTGGTGTCAGAGGACATTTAGAAACATCATAACTGAACTACGGGCCATTTGTATCCTCAAATCTAGTACTTGATATCCCAAGCTAGTTATTTATGTGTCCTTCATATTCCACAAATTATTGTATTTCTTGACATTATTATTAGATAATCTGGATGTTGAAGAAATGAGAAGTAGATTGAATTTACTTCAAAAATTTAAATTACACATGGCTGGCATATCTAATGTGCTAGAAATTTTGGATTCATCTTTTAAGGGTACTCTTTCAGCACAACTTCATGATTTGCATGATCTCCATGAGAGCATATTAAAGACAAAGCAGGTTTGTTTCCTTAAATAGCGTTCAGTGCAATTATTGTGTAAATATTATGAGTTCTTCTCTGATATTTGAACTCTGGCATTTTTCTTGCTTACCTGATGACAAAATGTAATCATCAAGATAATTTTGTTGACATTATTGTTGGTATGACATCTAACTTGTGTGTTATGCTTTGCAATTGAATGATATGGGGATGCTAGATGTTATATTTCCATCTTGTAAAATGCAGGCACTAATTTGGGCCTTCTTGACTGAGATGACTTGTTGATTTTCTTGAACTTTTAAAGAGGTTATTTCATTCCATTTTTATTTATAGTGACTGATTTGTAGTTCTCTTGTCTCACCCAGCATCTGGAGATTATGATCTGGTGCACAAGACATCATTTTTTGGAGAAGGTGAGGTCTCGTTTTACTGATAGTTCATCATGGACTTCAGTAGTACGTGATCGCAAATTAGCAGCAATTAAGCGTGCCTGGCCTGATGCAATAAACCAATCTGCAGAGTCAGTGAAAGAGGGTGGTTCCTTATTTATTGAAGATGCATTGAATAATCTTTGTTTGGATGAGGGAGTAGTGCAGGACATTGGAGTGAAATTGGAAATTGCTTCCTTGAAAGCTGATATTGATGGAGCACTGGGTTGCTATCCATTTAAAAATCTGCAAGCTGCTGCTGACTTACTATTTTTACGTGGAAGTTCTGATATGGTGATTGCAAAACAAGCAATTGTATCCTTTTGTCCTTACCTATTTGTGTTGATATAGAATTCTCTGTCAATAATAGTTATTGTTTGGAGCAATGCTTCTTGCTTTCCTTAAATTCTCTAGTTTCTGTATTATTTATATGATCGTCACTGGACGGTTCCTGATGAAGAATGGAGTGGAATAGTAGAGGACTTTGCAGCTACCTTCAATGTCAGCAGAAACTTGTTACTGGAGTCTTTTACTTTTTACCTTCTTGATGATCACACCGATGAGGCTCTACAGGTATATCTTCCATGTAATGCCCTGTGAGTTGGGCTATAATTTTGATTCTATTTTATCAAGGTTTACTCACTAATTTGCATTAAGCGCTGAGTAATGATAATTGAAGTAGTTATCATGGCACTGTTTTATGTTGACATTTTCTCTTGATCTTAGAATGAAATTTGTAAGAATGTAACTGTGATTGGATTGTAGAATATTAGATATTTAGTCTATTTCCATTTTTAATGTGGGTTTCACAAATAACAAGAAGAACTTCCCTTTTTTTTTTTTAATATATATAAGAATGAGGAGCGTTTGAAATGCAAGAGCAAATATTTCATGCATGTTATATATTTGCTGTCAATATCGACCTCTTTTTGCTTTCTTTTATAATAATATGGTCTTTTATCCTGCTAGAAAGCTTGCCACCTTCTTCCTGAAATATCTGGCCCAGGAACGCATCCTAAAATTGCTGAAGTTCTGCTAGAAAGGGGTAGTCCTGATACTGCTCTTATGGTCTTGAGGTGGGCTGGGCGTGATGGTGGATTGCAGATTATTTCACTTAGAGAGGCTGTCACTGCAGTGCGGGTGAGGGTTGAGTGTGGGCTTCTGACCGAAGCATTTATTCATCAGAGAATGCTCTGGACCAGGGTGAAGGAAAAGAAGGTTAATCATAGAGCACCTGGCGATACTACTGACAAATTAAAAGGTCAGAGTAGTGGTTGGTTGGAGTGGGTGGAGGTGCTTGTGACTGAGATTTGTTGCCTTTGTATAAGGAGGAATTGGGTGGACCGAATGATAGAGTTGCCGTGGAATTCTGATGAAGAGAAATATATACACAAGTGCCTTTTGGATTATGCCATTGAAGACCCCCAGAGGACTACTGGAAGTCTTCTTGTTGTGTTTTATACTCAGGTAGCTCTCTCATATAGATGGCTTTGCATACACACTGTGCTAATGATTTGTTGATCATGTTAGTTTGGCTGTAGTGTAGTCTTGTAACTGCTGTACATCTGCAATTATGGAAAATCAGTTTTGTTATCCCAAGGTAAAATGAAGCAGGTATCATGCATGCCTCAGTCATGAACACTTAATCTGCTAAACAAGCCCTTAAAAAGCAATGACATATACATATATCACTAATGTCTACTATCACTATGTCCTGCTTCTGCTTGCACTTGTTTGATATTACATCCCCAACCTGGGCAGAATGGAATCATCACAGTATTGATCCACTAGAGCAAGAAAAGCCACTTTTTACCTAGCAAAATATCCAGCTGATACCTTTGCTGAAATCCGATCATGCATCCACTTTATTTGCCACTTATTGGATTTCTATTGATTATATCTCTTTCCTTACTCTTGTTGTGATTGTTTTCTCATTTATTTCATGGTGAAAAATATGTGTGTATGAGTGACAGCCTGATCTTTGCTTCCCTCATGCATATGCTATAGTAGTATCTGTTCTAATTTGTATATTAACCTGGGAATCTAGAGAATCAAGGTGGACATTCGTTTTGAGCCACAAATATTTGTGAAATGCTTCAAGGCATTAAGCCTTTTAACATATGGCATTTCATTCTTAGCATTACTTTCTTATGTTAATGTTTTAGTTAAAGAAAAATGAGTGAATTTTTTGGCTTATGAAAATGCCTGTGTATACCATTTCAGCGTTACAGATATGCTGAAGCGTACCAAGTTCATCTTAAACTTGAAAAGTTGGAAGAAGATTCCATCTCAGAAGGTTCTGTGAGTGAAGAAGGTCTATCTAGAATAAAAATGGCCAGTCACTGGAGAGCCAATTTGGTTGTAAGTGATTTAACATTATTAAGTCTGGAGCAGATATTTTCCCCATGGACTTGTTTTTTCTAAACCATGGCATATATTAGTTAATTGAAGTCAGCATTAACATCTTGTGTTTGCGTTGCACATAAATAGTATTGAAAATGGTTTTCATTATTGATAGAAGTTTACATGTCTATTAGTTTTTGTTTGCCCGAAATAGTGCATTTGTTAGCACAGAGGACATGCATTTGACTAGCATTATATTCAATTATAAAAGAAAGGAAATAAACAAACTTTAGTGGTCTCAATATTTAATCAGAGTAACATGAGATGAGAACATCGTGTGTTTGACGCATTTGGAACTCCAAGATCTTATTGGGCCACCAAATTTTGGAGTATGTAAGATGTGACAAAAATGATAATATATCTAAAATTAGTCAATCTTGTTTCTGCTACTGTTTTAGCATATACAGTAAGAATAAATTTATCAAAGTTTTAGATGTTTGGGTAAACAGGATAGATGCTTGGAGTTGTTGCCAGAAGTTGAGCAGCGACAACTAAGGTGTGGAAAATTGACTGACAGCACTGTTACTTCATTTGAAGTTGTTGAAAGTCGAGCTAAATTGGATGCCCCTCAGATTCAGGACACCAAGTCAACCAACTTATTGATTCCCTCATCTGCTAATATTTCTCCTGTTCCTCATCCGGCCTGTGCAACTGGTTTGTTGAGGTCGTCAACTTTTGAAACTTTAAAAACAGGCAGGCCTTTCACTGCTTTTGACCCTGACCTTGGTAACTTTGGTTCTCCATCATACTTTCACGAACAGTTGCTTAACAATAAAGAGAGGGTGCAACAGCATCGTGGCAGCATAGGCAAAAATCTTAGATATGATAACCAGTCAACTCCTATGAATCATAGGATACGTTTTGTGAATGGCTCTCCTCTAAAGGGAATTAACAGAATATCACCAAGCAATTCTCAAGATGATGTGGTAGATAAAACTTCACCAGGAATTAAATGGAACAACTTTCATGGCCACAAACAAAATGCGAGTCCCAGGTACCCCCGGAAGGGTACAGCTAATTCTGTTACTAGAACAAGCCTCAACCATTCTAAAGAATCTGTAAATGTTCTGCTCTCAAATATGTCTAGTAGAAATGTTCAATCACATGCAGATGGTACAAGTTGGAATATGGTGGACTCCAATGATCCAATAGATGTCTCCTGGAGGTTAGAATCTATTTACCCATTTCCCCTCTGGTTTATATCTTTTTTGTATCATTTATGGATAGAAGATGCTTGTTCGTGTTATTCTAATTCTTTTTGTGATCAAGTAAAAAGGGTTGAATGTTAATAGTTATGTTATTTCATTTCTTTAGCCATACAGAGAAGCACTTAACTACTGAAGAAAGCAATGCCGTTGGAGGACCTAGATGGAGATCTGATGAAACTAGTGATGATGAAGAAGAGCAGGGTTTGGATATGGGCATATCTAATGCGTTGTCAGCTAGGAGAACTAGGAGCACCAGATTTGTCAAGAGATGAAGGCATGAACCATATTGATAGGAGACTGTAGATTTCCAAAAAGAAGAGATAAGATTTAAGCATGTTTGTTGTTTTTTAGGAAGTTCAAAATTTTCACCTAATTTGTCATGGTTGTGCAGGTAAATATTGAATGTTCTTTTCTCATTTCATTTTTCCTGATCAGAGTTATATTTCTAGTTTAGTAGAATAACAAATGAAGAATCGGGTCATTTATTTTGAAGAAGTTCAACTTTTACTTTTGCTACCTTGTCTTGTGCCATTTAGCTGAAGCTGAAGTTTTTACTTTGAAACTTTGTAGTCAGGTTTTGACTTGGGACAAATATAATCTGTTGGTATGCCGTGTTTCTTTCTTTTTGCTGCTTATATATTCCCATGGCCTATATCTTAGAATCTTTTATACCATGTACTATGTTGCGTTTCTATGGTTAATTTTTTGGAATCCGAAGATAGGAACCGAATTAACAAGACAGGTAATAATAAGGTTTTATGGTTATTTTGCAACTTAAGTTGCCAAACAAAAGTTAGTATCAATAAAAAATAAGTGTCGTATTTCAACGTACAAACACTACTATAATACTAGATCTTAGAACATAAAATTAAAACCATAATGTAAACAAAAATAAGTATCATGTTTCAAAGTAAAAAAATAAAAATTGTAGGAAGTTGAAAGGATTTGTGGGGGATTCAAATTCAGTTCGAGCTCTAATAGTAATTAATAATAGAGAAATTAGTTTATTTGGAATACTAATATTCAATAATTAGTAATTGATAATGATAAAAAAGTTTTATCAGATCGTAAATGAGGTTTATGTTCCATTAATTAGAACTTAGTTATTTTAATATAAAATTTAATTTTTTAATAAACACAAAATTGAAATGTAAATGAATTAAAAATTAAATTAAAATTTGATCAACACTAATAAGTTAATTGAAAATAAAATCATAATCATGTTAATATTAATATTTAATAAAAAAAATAATAGACTGTTGATATTTTCTTATAGTTAAGTGATGCTTTAACTGCTTGAAAAAAACATATGCCTAAATCTACCCTCACTCTTGCAATAAGGTATACTTAAATTTTGTCCTATGTATGAATTTCTTTCCTTCACGTACGATGAAGCTGTCAACTAACATGTGAAATGAAAATCCAGCACCCAAACTCACTCCAATTCATGTGTTGATGGCTGTTCTTAACTAACCAATCTCTAGTTTCAGTAATTTGATCGTCCAAAGGGTGCAGAGCGCAGCATCTTTTTGGCAAAAGTGGGCAGTGCAGTTGCTTGATGTGATTAAGCACCCACATTAATATAAACTTATGTTGCTTCATACATTTAAATAGTGGGATTAAGATTATAAATTGCAGTCGGCAGTTGCAATATTACTATCACGATTTCTATTGCATCTGCGATTTTTTTTTTTGCAATAGTCATATTTCCATGCTTTTATTTGCAATATTGTTTATCACAGTAAAATTATAACTGCTAGTGTAATCACAATTTAAAATCATGAGTATCATGATTATGACGGTTTTTTATAAGATATTAATATTGTAAACCATGTTGTATTTGAGAGGTGCAAATAAATAAAATTCATTGCTAATATTATATACATTTGCTTTTAAGAGACAGCCTACTCTTATATCTTGATTGACATATATATCTGATTAGTAGTTTATTCTTTCTTTAATTAATAGTTTATTTTAATAGAAGTGACTCTTTAAAATTTGAGAGGGCTAAATCAAAGTTTGAAAGATTCAAAATTTTCTTCATTATCTTATTTTTTTAAAACATACTTAATACTTTAAAATTAAAAAAACTTTATAATTTTTTTAAAAAAATTGTACTCCAATTCCTTCAATATATATATATATATATATATATGTATGTATGTATGTATGTATGTATTGGAACCTATATATGAGAAAGTAAACTTATTTTTTGTCTCAAACAAATTATTATGATTCAAATTTCATTGCCCTTCACTTGCAATTCCTTGCCGCAATTTCGTTAACTGACACCACATCACATCCGACTATATATATATATATATATGAAAAAAAAAGGGTGATCTAAGACATCCTTGTAGAAATTTTTTATACAGTAATATTATATGCGTAAAGAATGAAATTGGAAATTATATTATGAATTTAACTTGAGATTTATCATTAGATAAATTTATAAAATTCAATAAAAAAGATTTGAAATTTAATTTTTTTATATTTATTGCATTTTTGCTGTTTTAAATTGAATTAGAATATTAATTACCAATTTTAAGGAGTCAAAAAGGCCTCTTCCACAGAGAAAATAGTAGTGTACTTACCAACTTCTCTAGTGGGAATTAAATAGACAATTAGGCCGAAAATCGCTTTCATGTAATCATTCACGCTTGTTATGTTCCAATATGCATAAAAACCAAATACACTTAACTCAAATACAATGATTAAGAGGTCCTATTCAAATTTGTGTCGGCTAACTTCCACGACTTCAATTGATTCAATTGAAAATTCAAATTATATCAAAAATTGCGATTAAATTAATAATTATTTATTAATAATGCTATTTTTAAAAAAGAATAGCCATTTAAATAGTAATTAATTTTCTTGATTTTTAAGTAAATGTCTAGTGAGATTTTACCTAATTATATTTATACATTTTTTATTTTCATAAATATAAACTAACTCCCATTTTCTATACGCACCTACCTCCGTTATCTTTACCTATGCTTATTTCGGGATGCTTTGCAGGTTTATAATTTGTAGATTTTATACGGATTGGATTAGGAAAAATTAAGCTCATTAAAATGGAATCTAAACGGATTTGGTTCGGTGAGTTGTAAATCAAATCTATTGGTTTGAGGGTTTATTTCTATTTTTAAAATTTTTTATATTTAATGATTTAAATAATATTCATGTTAAAAAAAGAAGGTAATCCATTAACTATTCTTACATCAGGTAATCCATTAACTATTCTTACATCATAACTTGATATAAAGTACAATTAATTATTGAAAAATTAACTTCAATTCTCAAAAAAATTAAATAGAACAAAATGTAAAAACAAATGATAAAATTAAGAAACATAAAAATAAATACAAAAATAAGATTAAATGAATAAAAATGTAAAATTAAATATACAAATATAATAAAATATAAAATATAAAATATAAAATGAAAAATTTTAAAAAGAGACTGAATTCATAAAACAATCTTTGTTTTAAAAACAGACTAAATCACTTTTTAACAAATATATTAAAAATAAGTTTAAACGAGTTAAATTTTCCTGGGTTTTAATGTACTCCTACATTCACCACTCCAACATTAGAATAATATTAGAGATGAGTATATATTTTTAAAAATAGATAAGTATAAATGCAATAAACTTAAAATAGTTTGCCAGAATTCCTAGTATTGATATCCAGTGTCGTTTTGAAGTTTTTCTTCTTCAACGTTTTGAATTCGACTCAAATTTTGAAGTTATATATGTATCTCAAGTGATTTATTACTTTAGATATTAAAAAAATTCTTAATAATATTTAACCATGACTTTAATTAGGCCCATATCATGTGCATTGGGCCTCTGATTGATATGGACCTATGTCATAGTGGAAGCCCAATCTAGATTGAGGGAAAAAGACAAAAAAGCTGAATGGAAGCCCATCAGGAACTTTGATAAGCTTGGAGCAAACGATGATCCATTTAAGTATTTTCGGCTGAAAGTGTTTTCTACCGTGTTGCCTCTTGTCATGATGCCGCCCTTGGCCGTCTGCCTGTGTTTCCAACGGAAGCGGATTTGATGAATTTTTAGGAAATAAATATGTGAATTTTAAAAAGAGATGAATATAATTTTTTTATTTAAAATTATGAATTTTAATAAAAAAAAATTAAATTAAAAATTATATCTTTATCTCTTGATGAAAAATTGATTGAAGAAATCAGAGAGGATTCAAATCTGCCTCCAACATATAACATAGGAGATGTTTGGATTCTCTCTTTTTTCTTCTATTATTTTTTTATCATTTTTAAGAAATAAAAATATAATTTTTATTTTGAATCTTACTATTTTTTAACTGAAATCCACAACTTCAAACAAACAAAGTTTTATATTTATTTTTTTCTAAAATTCATCCAACACATTTCCATTTCTC